>JACCEG010000143.1:331599-354747 GCA_014065205.1 Tuber brumale
TACGCTTTAAATCTTTACCTTACCTATTTTATCGAGAAGAGCCTTCCTCGACAGATTCTCCAATCAAAGATTTCGGGCCTACGTCCCTCAGTTATATACTTGAGTTTGGCGTCCGCCTAACAGATTGTATCAGCTAGTACCCTACTGCTACACCCTCTCATTGGCTGGCATCCTAATCCCCCCCCCTTTCTTGCCATTCTTCAGTCAGCTCCTATCGCAGTCTGCATGGTATTCTACAGATACTTCAACGTGTTCCATCTGCCAGCACACATATTCTGCCTAAGTTGTTTGTCGAAAATGGTGTGATCTTTACTTTGTTTGTTTGGAAATGTTCTAGGAGGTTCCTTCTTATATTTTCTTGCTTGTTTTTAGTTAGGCTTTACCTATTCTCCTGGTTCGCTTGTGAGGTAGGAACGGGTCTTCTTGGGAATAAAATATGTGATTAGGCCTATACCAGAGAGTCTTAGAGATACGGTTGGGCCAGACTGAAGGAGGAATAGGAATTGTTTATGTTATAGCTAGTACTGCATGCAAGTTCTTGTACTCTAAATAAAAAAAATAAAAAAAATAAAAAAATCTCACTAGTTAGTTCTTCACACAACTATCTATTATTCTTTTACACCAATTTTAAGAATACAAGTTATTCACAAGCACACCTTTATTTTAATTACTTGTAATAAAATCTTATTACTAGTATTACAAGTTAGAACTTAAGTAATGATCTAAGAATAGTAATAATAATTACAATAAAGAACAATCAGAACAAGAACATATTGATACTAAAAGAAAAGTACTCCTGTCAATAAAAAGATAGTTAAACTGTACTGTTTCCTGTCGCAATATATATAAGGAAATGGATTATCTTAACAAGGCAAGCTGTCACGGTCAGGTACCTGGTAGAATGACAACAGTTGCTGACCACTTGGGTTGTAGAAAAAGTCTAGGATTATTTCTCTATTGAAAAGTATCAGGTTATAATAAAGACTTTCTGGATTCTTGATCTGTCACTATATATAAATAGTAGCTGCATGACCAAATTTCTGTAAAGGGGATAAATAAAATGTGGATTATTGAACGATTGAAGAATTGGGCTAAAGGGGCGTCAAGATGATGGGGATAGCATTGTAGGTGATCATGAGGTTGAGATTGAACTTGATGTATTTTATGAAGAAAGTCACTAAATTGTGAAACTGATATTGCGCAATACGGCTTGGCATTTCATACTCTATATTAACCTCTTAGCACCTGGCCCGATTACTCGAGTTTTTACGGTACCATACGGAGCCTAGTATCATAGCATATATAGCGGTGGCTCTATTTGTATTTGATGGCAATGGCATCCAAATTTTGTATCACGGGATTGGGATACAGGAATTACCTACAGAGTTCCCCTGAATGGGGGAGTAGGTCACGAAGGCAGTCGGCGTCCGGGATTACAGGGATTATCAGGTAAATATAATAGCTATTCGTTCTCCAAAAGTTCTTTCGGCAACAGGCTGACTCTACTCGAGCACATTCGACTAACATACACAAACGGTTGCCGCCCTAGACCCAACGGCCAAATAGGACATTGATCAGATGACATATTGAATTAATGATAGTATGTGGGAATTTATCATCACGAATAGTGCCTCACATCTTTCACTCAACCCCCAGAAATAATCACAGGGGTCCGCACCGCGGTAAAGTAATGATATCGAAGGTCCATAAGCACTGCCAGCAAGAACACATATCCAGGCCAACAGGAGTCACTGCAACGCCAGCCGGGAACAATGGAATACGGTGCTCATCGGCGCACTTCACAAAAATAGTATCATTATGTCGTAGGCCCATCCCCAACAATTTAAACGCATTCGCCAACGTTTCTTCCACAGGTTATATTCACCACGGTTTGCATTCTACACACTGTTAGGATCCATGCCTTCGAGCGATTTGGGAGGGAGGGTGAGAACGAGCCTTGCTGCGTCATCAGGACTCCATATCGCTTCTTCAAGGTAACTCTATGCCTTTAGGATCCGTTAGCTATACGCTCCTCGCCTCGACAAATCACCCCAAGTAGAGAGGGATAAAAAGGATGAAGACGAAAACTCAGAAGGAACAATTGGATAATCCAGAATAATGCTTGGATCCTCATGAATTGCTAGGAACGCTTCACATGGTGCTCATCATAGTGATCTTTTACTTCTCGTATTTCCCTTTTCATTTGGAGTGGGGCTAGGGGAAATTACCTTGAGTATTTATCGTCGGGCGAGAAACGCGCCGGGTGTGCAGACTTTGTAATTGCCCCTTCGGCGGTAACTTTCTTCAGAGTGTAGATGCGATTGCCGTCTTTGTCGAGGGTGTACATAAGATGCATTGCTCCAAGTGGTGTAGATGGCGAGCTCTAGTAATAAAGAATAAGGATGAGTTGCGGTTGGGGATGGAACTGAGATATAGTTTGGTAGGTTTTGAGAGAGGGAAAAGTTTGAGACTGTGTGGGTTAGGGAGTTTGGGGTAGCCAATTGAGTTGCAGTGCCAATTGTAAACCCTAACCTTAGACCTGTGCTCCCGTGGCCCAACAGGTCACTTCAACAGAATTGGCTCTTACGATGATGGCTACGGGCACGATACCTTGGAGTTGTGGGGGGTGTGAGGAATATTAAGATGTATGGTACGGCAAAATAATAATAATAATCTATGGGCCAATTCTCTGAATCAATTCTTGATGTGGAAGGATGCGAGCCTCCCGAACACAGGAGATTGACTCTCGGGCTCTGTAAATATGATGGTGCTACGATAGCGAGTTCCAAAAGTAACGGACGACTGGTACAGTACTCGGGTACAGTACCTGCATACTGGAAAAAAACTGCGCAAAGTTGGGAGCCGTGGTTCTAGCGGCCCTACCTCAAGCATACTCGAGTATATCATAATTTAATTTATTATCATAACTCCGCCATGAGTGATCCTAGGGCATACCCATGATATCATCTGCCTTTGTCCCGCTACCCAAGTGCGGGAGAAAACCTGAGTACAAACATCAGTATCATACATTACAGTAGACTACCTGTCTCCACCTTCCCATCCACAAGGCACTCACCGTTCGCTCCTTTCGCTAGCGAATCCCTCCACCCAGGAATGATGTCAACCCCTACCACCCGAATTGGCGTTACCTCTCTCCTTTCCTCTTTTCCTGGAGCCCCGGAACGGAGCGGGAAGCGCTCCCGTCCCGCGACCCCAGAAATCGATACTCTCGCACCCTCAAAGCCTACGAGCGAGCCTCCTGCCACGCCCATCATTGAGATTTTGAATTCAAGATACGTCGGCAAATCCACCCTTAGGGAACACCTAGGCAGCCTCTCGAAAGGCCAACTCACCAAAATGATCCTCGAAAATGTCTACCCTCAGCCCGAACCTGCTGAAGAGAGTCTTGCACTGCGTGTGCTGTCACGAAGCCTACGACCCGAAAAGTGACAATTGCGACTGCTCCATTGAGCATTATGGAGAGCTGGACAATGACAGGGGTGCCGATACGGAGTCATATGATTGCTTTGGGAAGTCAATGGATTACTACGGGTATGATGAGGACTATATGCAGAGTCCGAGGGATATGGAAGAGAATAAGTACTGTTGAGAGTATGGTTAAGGATGGGGAAAGGGGTGGAAAAGGGTCAAGGTTTGAGGAACTCATGCGGCGCCGTACTCCATTGATTTCTGATTTGCCGGGGGTGTAAGGCGATGTTTCTAGATAGGGGTGATCTACCATACTACACTGTATCATTTACCCGTAATCTTCATCGAGCGGGAGGTGCAGGGGATATGTTAATGGCCGGGGGATGGGAGGATGGAACACCGTGGGTTATTATGATATAACATCTATGATACCGGTGGCTGCTCCTTTTGTGTTCATCACAAGTCAAAGCTTAGACCATTTAATTGAAGCTTGGATGGTGGGCTGGTAGGGTTGCTTGGGCTGCTCTTCTTCATCGGGTAGCGTAGTAGGGTGGGCATACCCGGAGCGGAATTGGGTTGCGGTTCAATGCAGCAGAATGGGCATTTTGCAGGCTGATTGATGCAGCTCCTGATGCTGGTCGACCACCAACTTTAGTAGCTGTCGACGAACTAGCATGGAAGAGTCCAGATGATAATAATACTTGGAAGGACGTCTCCAGAGACTAAATCCTCATAATTCGAATACAGTGCTAATAATGAATTCTGCTTTTTCTTAAATCCCAACCAAGGCTCAGCATAAGCTCCCCATCATCTCTCCACGGATAGGGTATTTTTCGACCTTCGATTCCTCGCTTATCTTTAAGGTTGGATGCGGCCAAGCAAAGTGGCCCAAGGCTCACGTTTCGCTCTGATTGGCCCTGAGATTCTAAAAAGTGTGGGGAAGTTGCTAACCGCATGATGGGTGGCCGTCTCCCAACCCTTTTGCGGGGTGGAGGTTGGAAGGGTGTACGAGTACGGTAGTCCACTCGAGTAGTCTAGCCTGTGAGTGTGAGTGTGAGTGTGTATGGAATATGAATGGGAGGGAAGCGTCTGTCTATCGGTCTGGTCTACCCGCACACTAAACTACCGTGGGGCTGATGATCCATCCATCCATCCTACTCAATTCAACATTCTCACGAAAAACCTGCACTCGAGTACGGGTACGCTGCTGTAGCCATGTCCCCCTCCCTTTTTAAACCCCCCCCTCCCTCCCACTTTCCGATATCTCCTTTCACCTTTTAAATCCTCTTTCTGTCTCTCTGTCACCCCCCACATCTCGATCCTCCGCTTATCTCTCTTATCCAAACATCAGGTCTAATTTGAACTTTCAAACCTTCAAGATGCTTATTCTCCGTGCTGCATTCAAGTCAAGCCGTTCCCCGCTTCTTGTTAGGACAGGTGTGAATGGTTTGGCAGGCAGGAATAAGGTGAGGTCGCTTGTGGCGGTGGTGGGAATGCCGACCGTAGGATACCTGCTGACAGGGCTTCGATGAGCATCCAGCCTATCAGTGGGGTCTCGTAAGTTTTAATACTACTCCATTCGTTTTGCAGTGAAATACTTCGCTCGGTTCTAGTTCTCCGTATTAACACCCTTTACACAGCCCATTCACTTTCTCAGCCTTTGCTTGCCGACCTCACACCGAGGAAGTGCCGTCGTTTCCCAAACTCCATGAATATTCGACAAAACCGGATATGCCTATCCGAGTGGTGAACCTCACCTCCTTCTCTATCAATTACTTATCTCAAAGGGATCTATTTGTTTATGTGCTGACTTTGTCCGTAATTGAAGCCCCTAACCCCGGATAACGAAACTGCACGCTTCCATCGTCATGAATATGTCCCTGAAGTCCAGCCTCCGCACAAGCCCGTGATTTTCACAATCAATGAAGATCCCGCCGTCGTTTCTTCGGAGGGCAGTGCTATCTTGGGCAATGCTGACGCGGAGGTTTACATCAAGCAGATGAACCCTGATGTTCCGGAGATGCCCAAGAGTGAGAAGGTGGAGTTTTAGTGACTTTTTTTCCTTCTTTTTCTTTTTGGCTTTGAGGCGTTCTGTTTATTCATTTCCACTATGACGGTAATTAGGAAAAAAGGTTAAAAGGATCAAAGGCCGGGAAAAAAAACGGGGAGGTTCAACTTATGATTTACGATTATGTTAATGATTTTTAGCTGCGGGATTAGTTATTAGTTATGTTGGGCACCTTATGGTGGCTATATGTATTAGGTTGATCTTATATAATTTATCCTCTGGGGGAACCTTATATTTTGCTTCGTCATTTGGGAATTTAGGTTATGCATGCTCATAGGAGTGCTCGATTGCAGCTACACTGTACTATATATACTCTCCATGATACCTCAGGTTACTCTCCTGCTTAGGAATACGTCTAGTATCGTGGGCTGATGGCCTCGAGAAGTGGCTTTCCCCATACAGTATTTGCATAGTAAAAACCTGAAGAGGAGATAGATATGCTGGGACGTTGTAGTGCCCCTCCTGGCAAGGCGCTGGACATATCCCTTTAGTTTTGTCTCAACTGGGGGCTGAGTTTGCATTCGCTATGCGACGCTAGGATAGTAAATTTGATTGAAGAGTTTGCATTGTTCTATTGGGTAGACAGGAAATGGAATTCCAACATCCGAGCGCGTTTTTCCCCCATTGGTTCGAGTTATTGGGTCATAGTTCTTACTGTGACTTATGCGCTCCCTCATTGGCTTCAGATAGCCTCGCGAGTGATACTCGATGCTGGAATTCCGTTCTCCTGGGGTGTGCATTTTCTCTCTCGGGCTAGTTACGAAAGCTCTACGTGGTTGGGATGGCAACCCACACATTTGCTATCCACACTCGTGGAGACTGAACTCACCGCTATTTTTTTCTTTATTTTTTTCTCTTAGATTTTAACAGAAGAGGGGTAGTTGAGGCACCGGGTATCACTCGAGATGGACATGTGTCCTGGATCCGGGCTCTGAATCGCAAGACCTCGTGCTTTTTATGACTTCCCTCTCTAACCACTGAATTTATGTCACATGATACTCTCATTCCTCTCGCACCCACGCAATATTATGATACGGAAATGTCCACCTGGAGCCTTGCTCGCACCCTCCTCGTGTGCCCTCGCCGCCAAGCCATCCGTAGCCTTACTACTCTCACTATCAATAGCCTTACTAAAAATTTGTCAGGAATGTTTCCTCCATCTTCAACCTTTCGCTTTTCTGTTTCCTCCCTGTCACTCACCCAAACGACGGGGCTCTTTTAAAAAGGCAGCACACAATGACCACAATAGTAGAAGACCCCGCGCCCCCCACTTGCAAAGTCGTCTACGCCTCCACCGTGGCCGAGGGCATATTGGGGGAAGTCAAGGGCTCGATCGAGAGGCTGGGGCGGGCACCATTGTTGGTTGGGTTTCTGGCGAATGCGGATCCTGCGGCGAGGATGTATGCTAATTGGACGGGGAAGACTTGTTTGCAGAAGTTTGTGGGCTCTTTATTTGTTTTTAATTTTTCGGGGGTGCTAACGTGCTGTAGTGGGGTAAGGTTTGATCTTAGGGAGGTGGCTAAGGATGACCTTGAGGAGAAAATCATCGCGGCGAATGCGGATGATGAGGTTGGGGGGATTATTGTTTACTATCCGGTTTTTGGGAGTAGCCAGGTCTGGTACTCGCCCTGTTGCGAGATTGTGCGACTAATGAGGAGTAGGACGCATACCTCCAACAGATCACCTCCAAAGAGAAAGATGTTGAGGGCCTCTCGCACGCTTACTTGTTCAACATGTACCAGAACATCCGCTTCCTCGACCCGGAAAAGTTGCAAAAGTCGATCCTGCCATGCACACCCCTAGCGATTGTCAAGGTCCTGGAGCACATCTCCATGTACAACTCCATCCTGCCTTACGGTAACAGGCTCTTTGGGAAGACTGTCACTGTCGTCAACCGCTCGGAGATTGTCGGACGTCCACTTGCAGCTCTGTTGGCCAATGACGGGGCGAGCGTGTACTCTGTTAACATTAACAACGTGCAGTACTTTACTCGGGGCGCGGGGATCAGGAGACGGCAGCATGAGGTTCATGATACGGAGTTGAAGCTCGAAGATGTGGTGCCTAAGAGTGATGTGGTGATTACTGGGGTGCCAAGTAAGGAGTATAAGTTTCCTGTGGAGCTGTTGAAGGAGTATGTTCCCTCACAGCATTATTAAAGGCTACTTGACTCACGGGGGCTATCACAGCGGTGCGGTCTGCGTGAACTTTTCTTCGGAGAAGGTATCCTTCTCATGACTTTAATTGGATTACGATAGGAAGGGAGTTTGGGGACTAACATGGAGTGCATAGAATTTCGGGCCAGAAGTTAAGGAGAAAGCCTCGATATACGTTCCGGCCATTGGGAAGGTTACAATTGTGGTTCTTCTTAGAAATCTTTTGGTATGTTTAATTGCTTTAAGGGAGATTTGGTGGCTTGTGTGCTAATATTTGGCTACAGAGAGTTGTGGAGAACCGTCAGCGAAGAGAGGCGGCGGAGGGAAAGGAGAGTCTGTAGTCTTCTTCATTTTATTTTATTTTTTGGGGGGCGTAATTACATTGGTAGAGTTTGCATAGAGACCCACCTTATACCAATTGAGTTTACTACTATGTGGGATTTGATGGGTTGTATACTGTGCTCGAGGTCTCACCAGTGGAAAACATGGAATCATTGTTCGTCTGCGGCCCAGCCCATGACCCGATTCGTAGTCTTGGCTATGACACACTATCGATAAGCTGAAAACCTTAATTTCTTCGACTCAACTCAAACTCACCCAATCCGCCCGATCTCAACCTTTTTAATTTTTTTCTAACCACTCACAACCACCGCCAGACAGATGCTTCGCACACCGAAACCTCTCCCTAAACCACAACCCCCTTCCCAAGCATCCACAACGCCACCTCTCCATTCCAGAAGCACGTGCGCCCCCTGGTACACCATCCCTCCCCGAAAAATAATCTCAATTGAGCACCCGGCCATCATCAGGAACGTAGACCAAGCAATCGAGACGCTAGGCGGTGCTAAAGCTCTAAAAAAAGTTTCACCTTCATCCCCCTGTGCTGCCACTTTCTCCGCTAACAACGTAGCAAGCTCTCGGAAACGAACGCCTCCTCCGGCCTCGACCTCCGCTTCCGCCCCGAAGACATCATGCAACCGCCCATTCAATCGAAGACCGTCGAGACGAATAACATACTCCTCAAGATCCGCATACCGAAGCATAAGCGTGTGCCTGGGGAAGGTCCGGATGGGCGCAGCGTGTTGGAGAGGCTGCGCAATGCCGGGGAGGAGTGTACGATCGAAGCCGTGGGGACGATTGCGCGGACGGTGAGGTTTAGGGATATGGCGAATTACCAGTTCAACACGGCGGGTGCGGAGATTGTGCGGAGGGTTAGGGATGAGTTGGGGGGCTTGGAGTGTTTGTGCTGTCCTTTTCGAGAGGTTCTGTATGGTTGCGGTGCTGATTTGGAGGGTTTATTATAGATGCGAAGATCAAGAACTTTGACATCCCGCCCAGTCGTGGACTTAGAGAATCGCATCCCATTCTCCCCCCGCCATCATTCTCGAATACAACGATGCAACACAACTACTACTATCGTCAGAACCCCGCCATCAAAAAAACCCTGGTGGCTGGCAAACCCGCGCTTCTGAACCTCCAGGCGGCGCCGAAGACGCTCACGCCAATGGTGCACATCTCCACCCCCACCACCCCCCTGCGTCCTCCGGACTCACTGCGGCCCTATGACCTCCTTGACCGCGGGAATAAGCAGTGCGTCGACCACCTGCGCAAGCTCTTCGCCCAGCGACCCATCTGGACGCGCCGCGCCCTCTTTAACCACTTCCCCAAGAACCTCCAGAGCCTCGTGCGCTTCTCCATGGTGCATGTGGCATACATGTGGCGCGCCGGGCCCTGGCGCGACACCTGCGTCGTCTATGGGCTGGATCCGCGCACGGATCCGCAGTATCGAGTGTACCAGGCTGTGTTCTTCCAAGTCGACACGGAAAAGACAGCTAAGGGGAGGGAAAAGGCAAGGACCGGCGCGAGCCATATATTCGACGGGAAAAACCTCGTGCGCGACGGCCGGTGCTTTCAGCTCTGCGACGTTACGGACCCCTTGTTGAAAGGTGTGATTGACGGCGCTAGGGTTCGGTCTAAATGCGATGTTTTATCCCCCCTCCCATTTTGCCCTACCGCACATTCTGCGCATAGACTTATAATTGTGAAATAGCACGTGGACGGTTGGTACCATTCCACAACAATGAGCAAGATAAAAACCATAATGCGCCTCAAGATCCGCGCACTCGCCGATGGACACACACCCACCGATGCGGACTACGTCGATGTGCTCGAGCAGGAATCAGAGGACGAGGATCAAGAGGCCGCCAGGAAGCTGCGCGAGCGGGCGGAGCGGCAGGAACGTAAGAAACGGCGCTTGGAGAAGCGGGTCCGCGCGGCTCGGCCAACTTTGATGGCCGCCCAAGAAGGAGAAGGCGAAGGAGAGGAAGTGGAGGAGGAGGAAGAACCGGAGGAGGAAGATGAGGAGGAGGAGGAAGGGGAGGAAGGGGAAGGGGAAGGGGAAGAAGCAGAAGAAGAAGAAGGCGGCGGGGAATGGGGACAGGAACTTAATCTTATGGATGGTGTAGCGGGAGTTATTGACCCCATGCTGCTGAACGAAGGACGGCCTGGAGTGACTCCAATGGCCACCGCTTTGGACGGGAGGGTGCAGGGGGTTATGGGAGAGTTGCTCAGGCAGGAAGATGGTGGTGGTGGTAGTGGTGGGAATGAGGCTTTTTGGGAGAGTAGAAGTGTATGATGTAGTGGAATGTTGGGAGCCCGAGGTGTAATCTGCTGGATATATGTCTGCTGTAGTATGTACCACTAGCCATCCAACCGTGCGATGATAGCGCTTATCTCCCTTGTGTGATAGGGGATTACAAGTAAGCCTTGCATTGTTAGACCCTAGAGGGGTTGCTGGGTTTGGGCTCGTGGCGTCATGCGTTTGCCTCTTCCCGAGCTCAGCCGATAGACAATTGGTAAGGTGCTTTTACAACATTGACTGGGTAATGTTTGACGTCTTTCTGGACTCCTGGTATCCTCAAATTTCACCCGCGTTCCCTTAGGCCTCGCGCGATACGGTGATTTACGAGTGATGGACTGTGATCGACTGGCGACTGCTCACAATACCTGTCAACAAGTTTCGAGTACCGGTACTTCCTAAGAGAGTGACCGTCATTCTTCACTTTTGAGAGGTACCAGATAAAAAAAAATAAGGCAGGGGAACGACGCCAATGTCTGTTCCGCCATAATAATTGACAAAACACGCAGCAAGCGCAGAACAATCACCAAGCTTAGGCCTATCCACTCAACCATCCCACTCCCCCATGCCATTGCTCAATAGCCTCCACATCCGTAATAGTTAAATTCCTTTTAGGATTAGTTCCTATCAACAGTCAGTCCCCCGAATTCTAATGCCGTGGAAGAAACTCACTTTCTAGAATCGGGCTTCATACAGCAGAATCCAGCACCGGGATCAGCGGCCTTAAGCTCCGGATCTTCCGCTAGTACTGTTAGAATAGACGCGAACCATTGACCTCTGAGTATACCTTTGTCAGGAGTTTTTTCAGCATGCTTCTCTTCAACGTCTGGCTCAGAATCACACTTCTCATGGGAAGGGGCGCGGGTCGTGTCATTGCTTCCACAGGTTTTGCTTCTTCCAAGAGTATAAGAGTAAATTCCCCTTGCCAGGCCGCCTCCGGGAAATGATGAAAGGGTCGGAGCATCAGAGGACTCTTTTGGGCACGAGTCACCCGCACCGGTAGCTTTGGCAGATACCACCTGGCCAGGAGCAGAGGAGGACTTGTCCTGATTCTTATTCTGTTCAGAAGACATTTGGAGTGAAAGGAAGAAGGATGGAGATAGAGAGGAGTAAATTTAATCGGCTGAGGGTGGTGTTTGTATTAGTTGTTGAGTGAAGAGTGAGGGGTGAAGAAGGGAGGAAGGGGGAATGGAGGGGGGTTAATATACTAACTCTACTTGGAGAGTGCTAGGGGGGGTATACGACACCTGAGGGTGGCGATGATATGGAGGATTGTATCCTTAGTAATTTAACATAACTTGAGGGTATTTCTAGCCCTGTATATGATCGTGAGGGGTTGCTTTTGGCAGACGCGGCCTTGCCTTCGTCATCTGATTCGGCTTCGCAGGTTACGTTAATGTATATGGTGTGACGTTCATTCCACAGAATATCACTCGTAGGATAGGTAATGTTAGGGCCTAAGTTACACTCACATTTACGTGTGTGCTGTACAAGGGGGTGGAAGGAAATGGTGCGACACCATTGCAACAACTTCTCCCACGATCACATCTCTACAACTGACCACATCACTGTAACGTCAACTGTATTCATCACAGCCCCACAAATCATTTCAAGAAAATGATAAGTGGGTAAAAGGAACTCACTGCAGTAAGGACAAGTAGTCTAATTAAATAAATGTACATACTTAGTTAAAATAATAGCAGGATGGAATGATTTAATGATAAATCCACAAAATCTTGGGCATGATTATTGACAAAGAAAAGGCAATACCTGAAGTGGGAAATAATGTGATATGACTAGATCCAAATTACTGCAATCCAGAAAATAGTAGAATGTACTTTCAGAAAGATGGCTACTGAATTAGAGGAAAAAAAAATGGACCTCAAGGTTCACCGTAGTATCCATGATCACATCTATTAATGCTATCAGGAAATGGGCATCAAACTCATTGTTGGTTGATGATTTTCTGTTTATTTCACTTCAAGGAAATGCTGGGGATTATTTTATTTTATCTCCTTTAATTACTTTATTTATTAAAAGTTCTTGTGGAAAGAGATATGATGGCAGTATTTGTTGATGTTGTTGACATATGGGAATTTGTGTTGCAGGAGTGTCGCATTACTTTTTTCTACCCCCTGTACAATGACTTTGGTTGAAGAAACCAATCATCTCAGTTTCGTATTGCTCTGAAATCCCCACAACTGCTCGAGTAGCGTAGAGGGGCCTTAACAAGTGCAGGCCATAACTATCTCGTGCCCCGTCGAGTGGTTGGCTTGTAGGCGACATGAAGGAAAAATTTAATTGATCGCTTCACGATCCTTGGCTTTAGATTTTCTCGCTCGCCTCTTCTCACTTCTGACCAAATCATCAAAGTCGGGAGAAACTACATATCTCCCTTTAACTTGGCCTAGACTAAATGCCGCACCCTTCCGCGCACCCTTTTCATCCACATCCTCTTCCCCCCAAGGGGAAACCTCTTTGACTGCAACAGCTTCCTGTAAAAATAAACAATCGGTTCCGCGGGAAACATCCATTTCGAAAGGTTCACCGTCTACCGGGTTTCCCCAGAGAATCGTTATGCGACCAGACTTGTGAACGCGAAGCTTGCCTGCTATACCTGGAGGAGGGAACGCTTCTAATAATGTCTGTTGAGCTTTTAAGCCTTGTTTAGGAATAGTAGGGAGAGGGGGCATTTTAGTTTCAGAGGGTGCAGAGCTTGGAGGGGGACCTGAAGTTTGGGGAAGAACGGTAGTACGAGCTTTGGGGTTAATATCCGAAAGGGGTATAGTGGAGGATCCCATCCTATGCTTTTCTGTAGATAATGGGTTGGGGTCAGTTGGTGCAATGGGAGCTTCTTGTGGCTTTTTCTCTTTTGTTGGAGGAGGGGCGACAAGTTGCGGCAGCATAGTCGGAAACTGAAAGAAAAAGATCTGATTTTCAGTCTCGGGGTTCCTTGGCTCTCGTACCGCCTCGCCCTGGAGATAGCTGTTAGGAATGTGTGCGTAAATGTGTGAATTGGGGGATGTGCTCACCATGCCAGCGTCACCACCCTGGTCAAGCTTGATATCGGTAAAGCTCCCTGCCAACTCCTCCAGTGTCCTTAGTCGATCCTTTTCTTCCACCTTTAGCTCCTCTTTCGTCTCCGCACTCGTGAACAAGGGCTTTGTCTTGTTAGAGCTCGAACGCCGTCTTTTCCCAGGTGACTTGATTTCTGTCTTTTTTATTTCTGGGGATGAGGTAGGGGCTTTGTTTTTCCTTGAAGCCTCTGGTGATGAAGGCCACTCAGTGGCCATATTGTCATCAGCTGGCTCCTCTTTGACCTTCACCGAATCCTCGAGCGGGCTCTCATTCTTGATCCTCGAATCAAATTTGCCTTTTTTCGAACTAGCATCCGTATTGACCATGGCAGTCCGGTCGACGTGCTCGCTTCGAGGGACTCTGATAGGGGCGCCCGCGCCCCAATGGCTAGATCCACCATCCATCACTTTATCGCCATCTTCGTCCTCGGAGTTATCTTCGTCTAGCAATGAAATGAATTCCACGTCCATTCTAGGACCGTCAGAATCGTCTGATGATGTGTATCTGGGAGTTTTCCCATCCTCGCCTTCACCCTCTAGTTTTGCTCGGGTCTTTATGTCACGCTTTGCACCGGATCTGGTGAATTCTTTGTATTTTTCATGATCCATGCCACGCTCGACAGCAACCCTGGATCTTGGAACTGAAGAAACTTAGGAAATTATACCCCAGGAATAGATGAGCTGACTTACCACCTATAGAGACACTTCCTAAAGCAAAAGGTCCTGATGCTGTAGCTGGCGCGTAAGCAGATACAGCATCGTGGCCACCTCTTCCACCTCTTCCGCCTCTCCTACCCCTGGTCCCACGATCTGACCCGCTGGCTCGGGGGCGAGGCGCTGGATTAGCGGTATGTTGGAACCTAGCATTGAGGGATTCTCGTTCTCTAGTTTTTAGAAGGGATTAGCGCGGGCTACAGAGGTTGGGGTAAAAGATAGTTGTATTACTCACTGTTGTGTGCGCCGGCCAGGATTTCTGGGTTTAAACTTGACTAATGGGGCCGCTGCTCCCCGGGCACTGATAGAAGGGTTTCGAGCCGCAGATAAACTGTCCAAACGGCCGACTGGAGGGGGGATTGGAAGATTCTGCACTGGCTCTGTTGCCGTTGCTACCACTGAAGAAGGATCTCTGATAGGTGCTGGGCTATTCGTGTGGTTTTCTGGAAGTGTAGTTGAATCACCTGGAATGAGGGCGGAATTAGATGTTGCTGCCCCTCGCCTTGCAACTGGCCGGGGTTTCGCTTTTAACTTTGGTGGCATAATGACGAGTCGGGGGGGATAGGAGAGTTGGCGGGATCTAGGACAAGTGAGTGGGAATGGGGTGGGAAAATCCATGTTTAAAGGCAGGGTAACTTCAGCAGCAACTCTTCAACCAGGAACCTTCGACCTGCAAAGCTTTTCTACCGAATCCCAGCCAAACTCTGAGGGCCCTCATGTGGTGCCTGCGTAGGTTCGCGGAATCTGCCGTACTCTGGTCGGAACATTTGGGGGCTCTCGTCTCTCTATCTTGCAATACCGGTACATGCTGCTGTATGTTACAAGAATTTGGTCACTAGCATGCAAACCATATAGGGGATCGTCGCGCTGCCTGCGAGTATCTTCTTTCGAATTCTTTCATACGGAAAATATTGTTGAGGTCGTTTTTTTTTTGGTCATAGCACAACTATTGACGTGTGATACACCCGCGGACAAAGAATATCGGTCACGGTACCGTAGGTTGCATCTGAGAGAATACTGAGTATCCATCGGACACGGGAGCCAGAGGGAGAACGACGGG
This sequence comes from Tuber brumale, assembly GCA_014065205.1. NCBI lineage: Eukaryota > Fungi > Ascomycota > Pezizomycetes > Pezizales > Tuberaceae > Tuber > Tuber brumale. The sequence continues at coordinate 346,739 of JACCEG010000143.1, forward strand.
CTGGCGCAGGTGATCTGCAGTCGAAAGACGTCCTTTTACTATTCTTCGTTAGCTTACTGGAGTAAAAATTTACTCTGTGGCCCATCCGTGGCCGCTCTGAATCCTATTGTGACTGGGATTTGCGATACCGATTGGAGCTCGCGCCGGCCGGCACTGTGATAGTGCCCTCGCCCGAGGCGGAATTGGCCAAACGGTATCATACTTTACTCGCTACAAGTACAGTCCTGTCCGGAATGTCCTCGTACTCTCGCATGGTAATGGCAATACCACAGTCCCCAATCATAAAAAATTAAAAGAAAAAAAGAAAAATTGTAGAAAATTCAATTAAATGAAACATGATAGTAGAGTTAGTATGGGTTCAAGAAGGGAAGACTGTCAACCATGTGGCACAGTCAAATGCAATAGCGGCTGTGCAAATAATTGCCAAGATAGTGAGTGATTGACTATGAAGAAGTGTAAATATTGTAAGAGATATTAATTATATACAATAGTTTGAGAGTCTGAAACACTAAGAGGACTTCTATATATTTTGGTAGCCTTCTCTCTAAAGTCTGGTGTACCATAAGCAATACCTTCATGGTATGCTCTCATCATTCACTTAGTACGCGCCCAAAACTTCCAGATTAAAGTTGCTTTTACAGAATTCAGGCATTCAGGTACCATTTTATGTAATGTATGAATATTGTATCCACATTTTTGTCATACATAGCACTTTGCAGCACCCCAATAGTACCTAATAAAGTGGAGTTCGCAGTGATACTTAGAGACAAAACCCATGAGATGTCCTTTGAAGTTTACCTCTTCTCTCAAGTGGCTTCTTTGTGCCTTAAAATCTGCCTATTTGGCCATCAAGGCTCTTGCACAACATGTACCTCGATTGAGGTGCATTTTGTTCTTTTTGCCATTTGGTCTGTGACATTACACTTGCAATTTTCATCTCCATAGCCCCCTCTCTTGCAGTACCATTTGAAGTGTCTTTGGTGAACTATCTGATATTACCATTAGTTGAATCTCTGTAGTCAAAGAGTTTATACTATGTTGAAGCTGTGCCTGGCTTCTTCCAGGCTATAAGTTCATTCTACTCACTCTTAAGGCATCTAGTGCATAGGCTGAATGACTTGTTGTATTATTAAACAGGAATTGAGTATGGCAGCTGGAGAATGCTACTTTGAAGATGAGAATTGCCAACTTTAGATCCTGCTCAACTAGTTGGTCACTATCCCACTCTATATCGCTACCATATTTAATTGAACGGGTAGCAAGATAGTAATCAAGGTACTTTGGACCTTCCTACTGGTTTCCATATTCTGGGTTAAGATCTAGGTATTTACCTTTTAGAACTCTTAGATATCCTTTAGGGATAAGAAAATCTGACAACATAATCTCCTTGCCACGAGATTTCTTCCTGAGTGGAATATGATCATCTTTAATTCAAATCTTAGATCAGCCATTATTTGCATTAAATATAGTCTCATCATGGACCACCAGTACAATGGGCTTTACTCCAGCTGTAAGATTGGATAGCAATACTATTTGAAGCTCTTTATTCTTGTTTGTAGCAATTAGCTTCCAGCACACTATCCGATCTTCAAGTACTTTCAAGGTAGGCAGGAAATGCTGTTGCCTATACTCAACAACATCTGTCCACTTGTACCAATTATTGTAAATCCCATTTCTTACATCTTGTAGTTTATATCCCATTACCTGCAGCCATTTTACAGCTGTATGACTGCTCAAAGTATTAAGTACCTCTTGTCTCTCTTCTGCCAATTGCATCAGCTGGGCTTTGAGTTCTGGTATATATCATGATGGAGGTGTTTTCAACTCATACTGTTCTTTAACATGTAGTATTCCGTTTTGCTAATATAATAAAATAGTATATGCAACACTTTGGCCCATAATACTCTCACTAGTACCAGCTAGGTACTCTCATGAGGCTCACTTCGTTGTTTCATAATCAATCAATTGATGGTGTTTAGGGGACTTTTCCTAATAGGTAGAAGAATATGGCAGTCCTTAATCTAATTCTTTTGATATTGGTTAATGCGATTTTGAACTCGTTCTCTCTGTCTACCAGTTGCTGCCTTTTTCTGAGTTTGCTGCTAACAAATTATCTGCAGTCCATATCATTGGAATTGAAGGAAATCTAGAACTTGGAGATGGCATATAAGATCTTGTCGTTTTGGCTTTCTCCTCTTCAAGTTTAATAGTGATTGCATATCATGAATTCCTAAAATCGTTGTCAGCCATGTCAGTATATGAAATACTACAAGTTCAAAAGACAATACCTTTTATCCAGATTCGATGCTTAAATCTCATTAATTAATACTTGGATAAGACTGGCCAGCATCTAACAGCTTTAGCGATATCATCTCTTTTATCATTAACACCCTCTTGCACTTCTTGCTCCACCTCCTTCTACCATCTAGACTCTAACACTTTCTCTGCTACTTATTTTTCATCTTCAACCTTTTTTTTTGCCACTTTTCTTCTTCCAACCTCTACATCTCTTATTCCTTCGTCCTCCACAATTTCCTCATCTATTCCTTCTCTTTCGGCTTCAGCAACTGCTGTTCTATCTCCTCCCACATCTTGGCATTCTGATCCTTGAAATTCTCTTCCACCTTTCTGTACTTGCAATTGAGCTTTCTTGTTTCTTCTCCAAATTGTCTGCCAACATAGGGCTTTACCTCCTCTTTCTGTACTACTAAGGCTTACATTTAATTTAATATAATTCCAATTATTAAGAAATTAGTTTCTGGTCTAGTCAACTATTATAAGTTAAAAAGGTTTAAGAAAACTTACTGGGAAGAATCACTTGCTCATTTGGGACTTCTGGCTTTGGTGTCAAGGCTTGCTCTGCAAGCTGAACTGGATCAGGGCGCGTTTTAGGTCTGCCACTACCAACCTGTCACTCAAGTTGACTTTGTCATTTGCATTGTCCAATTCCAGCCATTGGGAAGATGTTGTTTGTAGTATACTATGTTAGTATATTATGCTTCCTTATACATTTATTTTTATTTTTATTTTTATTTTTATCAATTTGTTATTTGATTTAAGCGGTACAAAGAAGGCCTACAGAGCTTATGCTATGAGACCTCACATACCACTACACTCAGCCATCTCCCAGCAGCTGGACTGAAAACTCATGAGGGTAAAAAAACAGCATCGGCAAAAAAAAAAGCTTAAATCCTGTACATTCTGTACATCTGATGCACAGAACGCTGAAACATGAATCATGATTCAGGATATGAGAGGGTGTAGCAACCGCTCTCAAAATACAGTTATTCAAGTATAGGATTTATTGGACATAACTAGATGCAACCAAAAATAGCAACCAAGTCCACAGGAAATCACCAGATGTAGCAACCAAATCCACAAAACACACTCAGATGTAGCAAGTAAATATACAAGATGCAACCAGATATAGCAACTGAACATCTAGGATGTATCTTAATATTGTATTAGCATCAGGAGCTATAGATCAAGTTACCAAATTCACAGAATATAAGAGTCACATAGCTGACCTACGTCACACTTGGCAATTTACAAAATTTATCTACAAAAATTTATTTATTATTGTACAAGTATCCTACAAAAGCTAAGATATAGAAATAGTAAGTACTAGACTAGTAGGTGACCACTTCTATCACAGCCTGTAGCACCATGGACACTGATACCGAGTAGATATTCTATAGCTTATTGGGAAGCTGGCATTGAGTAGGTCTAGGTTCCAAGGTATCGGAGGCTGTGTCTCAATGGCTGTGAAGGAATCTGGCATCAAAGTCAGCAGTTAGCTAAAGCTTTGCCAAGGAAACACCACTTTTATAACAACCTGTAGCTCTATAGGTATTGATGCTAGGTAGATATTCTGTAGCTCGTTGAAAGGCTGACATTGTGTTGGCCTAGGTATAACAGCATTGGATGTTGTATCCAATGGACTGTGAGGGAGTCTGATGTCAAGGTCAGCACTTAGCCAAAGCTTGGTCAAAGAAGTACCACTTTTATAACAACCTGTATCTCCATAGCTATTAACACTGAGTAGACATTCTATAGCTCATTGAAAGGCTGGCATCAGGAGTATCAGAGGCTGCATCCTAAGGACCCTGAAGAAATCTGGCATCAATATCAGCACTTAGCTAAAGTCTTACCAAAGAAGTACCAATTTTATAACAGCTTGTATTTCCATGGGTGTTGATGCTGAGTAGATGTTCCATAGCTTATTGGGAGACTGGTATTGAGTACATGTAGGTGCTGAAGTGCTGGATGCTGTGTCCCAAGGGCTCTGTAGGAATCTGGTGTCAAAGTCAGCACTTAGTCAAAATATTACCAAAGACTTGCCAGGCTGTATTTCCCTGAATATTGATATCAAGAAGATGTGTTTTGGACTGCTGGAAGGCTGGCGTCAGGTATGTCCAGGTGGCAAAGTGCCAGATGCTGTGTCCAGAGGGCTTTATAGGAATCTAATGTCAAAGTCAGTATCTATTCAAAACTTTACTAAAGGCTTGTTAGGTTGTAACTCCATAGAGATTTATATTGAGTAGATTTTCTTTGCACTGATGGAAAGCTAGCATCGAGTATGTTTAGGGGCTAAGGTGCTGGATGCTGTGTCCTCAGAGCTCTGTAGGATTCTGGGATCAAAATCACTACTAAGTTAAAACATTACAAGAAACATGCTAGGATGTATCTCTATGAATATTGATATCAAGTAGACATTCTTTACACTGTTGGAGAGCTCGAGTCGAGTCTGCCTTGGTGGCAAAGTATGATATGCTGTGCCCTAAGGACTCTGTAGGAATCTGGCGTCAAAGCCAGCACTTTATCAAAACCTTACTCAAGACTTACCAGGCTGTAATTCCATGGATATTGGTATTAGGTAGATGTTCTTTGGACCGTTGGAGCGCAGGCATCGAGTAGACCTTGGTGCCAAAGTATCGGAAGCTGGAGCTGATAGACTCTGTAGGAATCTGGCATCAAAGTCAGCACTGAGTCAACCCTCACTAAAGACTTACCAGCCTGTGGCTCCATGGATATTGGGACCAAGTAAAGGATCTTCTCACCATTAGAAAGCTGGTGTTGAGTACGTCTAGGTGCTAAAGTATTGCATGCTGTACTAAAAGGATTTTGTAGAAATCTGGTGTCAAAGTCAGTACTTAGCCAATCATGGAGGTAAGAGAGGAGGTTGTGTGGTTATAAGAGCGAAAGAATGTATCAGCAAATGAACTACACCTAGCCTGGGTTAAGTTACTACCTGCAGAACTCAACTATTACTTGCTTTTACAGAGAGAACTTGGAGCATTTTCACTCAACCATTTTCCTAGAACCTAAAATATATTTCCTGCCATTTCTCTTATTTTTACTGCTACATAAAGGTTAGCTTTCTTGCAGAGAGGCTAAATCTAGTGCTTACTAGAGCTAGTCGAGTATCAAATCTTTGTTGTTTTAGCTGTACTACTATGACTTCTTGGTGACCATAACCAGATCCAGAAATGGGGCTTGCAAAGTCACCTCCTAGGATGTCTTCTAGATACCCCAGATATCTTCTGTTACCACCCAACGGCCCAGACATCTCCTGTTACCACTAGACTGATATGATATTTCCTGTTACTACTGGATGTACCCAATGTACTGGTGACATCCATGGTGCCTCCAGATTTACAGGAGGTACTGGAAAGGTCTATAGCACTTCCTGATTTACAGAATGCTCAAGATACAATCAGTACCTAGCTGTTGTTCCAACGTTGTACCTGTATATCTGATGCAGCTATCCATTTAACTGATGAGCTCTCCACAAGGAACGTTTAGATCATCTAGGACCAAAACTAACAGCTACAAAATCACTTGGGAATATCTCCAACAAGCATGACAGTGAATGAAAACAATACTAGTAAGTGACATCTACCACCTAACCAACAGATAACCAAAGGCACAATACCCTGAACCCAGCGAATTTTTAATGATATAGCTAGTAGGAGGGCACTTATGTCTCAGTCACTATGGGGATAAAGACTGAAAGCTGAAGGAGGTGAGCCTTCTCTGTTATTGATACCTGTGTGTAACAGGTGAACTCGGGACTACTAGCCATTTTACGATTCAGAGTAGCAGTGGTAGGGTACCAGCTAGAGAGAAGGAAGGAGGCAGTAAGGTACCAGTTTGGTGATAGTAGGGTATTAGCTAATAGCGGAAGAAGGTAGTAGGGTACTAGCCAAAGGAGTATAGACTTACAAGCCAGAGGTAAGAGAGGGGAGAAATATCAGGAGATGCCTACATAATGGTGGTAGAGGGGGCAGTAGGGTGCAAGCTGATTCTCACAGGAGTGAGATTCAGTGGGAGGGATAGACTCAAGTTACCAAAGCTATTGGTAACCATATTCGTGTCTTGCTGGACGGCATCCTGGTTCACTCCTCTAGATGTTTTACTGCATCTCTCATGTAGTTCTTTGATTTATGAGAGATAGTATCACTTAGTGGACAGGATACCACCAACTGGTAGGAGGAGAGGTGGAGGATGGTGATATCAACCATAGCTTGTTGAGGAGAGTCCCCTACTCTCCTAAGGAAGAAGATAACAATCTATCGCAATCGCTTACTGCAAACTATATTCCCACTCATATACTAAGAGGAAAATGTGAGGACCTGACAGTTGCAAATGTTAAGCAAAGTGCCTAACAAAAGTAGAGAAAAGTGGAGAAGGGACATTGTGAGATGCTACAGAGAAGTAGAGAGATTCTACAAGGTAAACCTATAGGAGGAAAAGCAGTATAGATGATGCCCGAAGGCAAAAGGGGATAGAGATTGATAGCCTGTACCCCCCTCAATGGGCCATGCAGGAAGGAAAAAGTTGTGATGTTTTCTTAGTATTGAGTCATTTACAATTAGCAAATATATTTCAATCACTGGAGGTGTATAGGAGATCAAAGTTGTTATACTTCCTCATACAATTTACTTTAATTGAGTTACATGCTAAATTATATAATTACTCCACAATTGTATATTGCATTTCAATACCAAGTATCAGATTTTACACAAAAAATTGAAGTTTTCAATTGAGAATGCCACTTCTGGTTCTTGCTTCTACTAAAGTAAATAAATATACTTTTATTCTACTTTACTTGCTCAATATTTCTATATTTTCTTTTACCTAAGCTGGGCTACTATTGGGTGGATGATGTTCAATTGAAAACCTCCTAAATAAGGTTGACACTTATGTATTCTGGCACTATAGAATAGGGTAGACTGATAAGAGAGGTCACTTGAGCTATGCTACTCAAACAGTAGAAAAATGCAATAATTGTGCCTTTCTAGACATTTGTTATTTTTTGCCTGGAGGTTATGGGAGCTTTTTTTTTTGATATATATTTGACACCTTCGGATTGATTAACTATGATGTAATAAGTATAGATAGATTGTCTCAGGAATCAGAAGCAAGACAGGATAGAAGAGGAGCACTGGGGTACTGGCTGTATCATGGTAAAAAAGAGCTAATAAAATAATACAGTCATCTAGTAGTGGCATTTGAAAGTAGGTTTTTAGTGAGGTACATTCCTAATGTGAGACATATTTTACGACCACTTTTTTATTTTTATTTTTATTTTTTTTATTTTTTTTTATATCATATATTACTTGTTAGGTACAAGAACGTGCATGCAGCGTAAGCTATGGCACGTCTCCGTTACAACCACAGTGAAAGAAAAAACCACTCCAAGTTTTCTGCTAAGCCTCGCTCTCATTGGTTGAGAACCTTTTCTCGCCGCCTCAGCCTTACCCCTCTCGGGTCAAAATTCCGCCTCCTTCTCTAATGTCGATTTCCGGCACCCCTCCCATCCCATCAGGCCCTGGTCCCCACCGCACAGCCTCCTCTCGCAATAGCATGAGNAATGTCGATTTCCGGCACCCCTCCCATCCCATCAGGCCCTGGTCCCCACCGCACAGCCTCCTCTCGCAATAGCATGAGATCCGACCGTATCACCCGCTCTTCTACACCTGGTTTGCCGCCCTCCCAGGAGGACC
>JACCEG010000144.1:0-10352 GCA_014065205.1 Tuber brumale
AACATCATAAACTAATCATATGACCGAAGTGGTCACATGCGCAAAACCCATGACCTCTAAATGAGGTCATGTGCGAAACATAACATATCATCATAACCATATCATATGACCAAAGTGGTCATATGTGCGAAATCCCATGACCTCTAATGAGGTCATGTGCGAAACATAACATACCTATGACTCATAACTATGAGTCATGTGAAAACCTTTGCTTGCTAAGCCACATTCGTGACATTGTCTTGGATCGGAATGCCACCGTGTGCCATATTTTGTCATCACCTAATTGCGATAAAATTCCGAACAGACGTGATTCGACGCATCCATTTCGATCATGATTGGCAATTTCGGATCGAAGTGTCATAGTATCGGTGTTGTGGTGAGTTTGTTACTTAATTCATCGAATACTGTTTGTTGCCTGGTCGTCTAGTTCCATTTGGTATCCTTTTTTGTTGTTTCGTATAGTGGTTTCACCACTCTGCTAAATCCTTCGATAAATCAGCAATAAAAGTTGCAAAAGCCTAAGAAGCTTGGTACTCCTTTTATGTTTTTCAGTGGTTTCCATTCGTCAATCGCTGCTGTCTTGACCGGGTCAGTTCGTATTCTATCAGGGTTGATGACAAACCCCCAATATTTGGTTTCTTGTTAATGGAATTCGGATTTCATTGGTTTTAGTTTAATCTTTGCTTCCCTTAGGGGATGCATAACCTTTCGGATGTCCTTCCAGCGTTGTTCCATTGTCTTTGAATAGATGAGGACATCGTCTAGGTAGACGATACAGCATATATCTAAGAACCGGCTGAGTTTGGTGTTGATCTATCTTGGGAACGTTGCCGGTGCATTGGACAGCCCGAACGGCATTACCATGTATTCATATAGCCCGTATCATGTTCGAAATGCTGTTTTCCATTCGGCTCCTTCGAATATTCTAATGTCGTGGCAGGCATCTTTGATTTCTAATTTCATGTAGTATTGGGCCTTTCCTAATCTATCCAATGCTGCGTCAATCAGCGGTAGTGGATATCAGTCTTCCTTGGTGACCGTGTTCAGTTCTCGAAAATCCAGGCATAATCTGAGCTTTCCGCCTTTCTTTTTGACGAATAATATTGGTACTCCTGCTGCTGATGAGGATGGCCGTATCCATCCTCTTTCCAGGTCCCGCTGTAGGTAATCTCGTAGAGCCTTCAACTCTTCTTCTCTCAAGGAGTAAAGTTTCATGAACCGTGTTCTGCCCACTAGGTCGATTCTTTGGTCTTCCTCTCTGTACTCTGGCAAGTCCGTCCTTTCTCCTTCTTCAAACATGTCTAAGAAGTCATGGTATTCGCTTGGTACCAGCTGTCTTAGAGTTGCTTTCTTTTTTGTTGCTTCTTGTCGTACCGCTAATCTGGTACTAATCATCGAAGTCTCGGCCATTTTCGCTTTTCTTTCTTCTTGGCCCCATTTGAGAACACCGGTTTGTTCTCCTTTCTGATATAGTTTTCCAAAGATCTTGGCTGATATAAAGTTGATATCGACCAGTGGTTCCTCGGGTCTTTCGCGTATGTTTGTTCAGGTGCTTCCAAATACTTGATCTTGGCTTTCTCTTTCGTCGAGGCCCTCTACTTCTCGTAGTCCTCTATTGTCGATTTTTTCGACAATCAATTGCACGATCCGATCGCCTTTCTTGACTTCGTAGTCTTCTTCTTCCAGGTTTATCAGTAGAACCTTGATTTCTGCACCATAGTCTTCGTCTATCACCCCCGCTCATGTGGTCAGGCCATGCCTAATAGCTAATCTACTTTGTGGGGCGATTTGTCCATAAGTGCCAATCCGGTAGTCTGACCGATATTCCTGTCTTTATCATCGCTTGCCCTTTGGCCAGGATGATTTCCTCTTGGATGCTGTACAGATCATGTCCAACTGCTACTTCCGACCCCTTGGTCGGTATCTTTGCTTCCGTATCCAGGTGGTTGATCCGAATATCTTCTTCTTCGCCTCTTATCTTGGTGATTCGACTGTACTGGTTTTCCCATCGGGCCAGTCTGGTAGGAACTGCATTGATCCTTGGTGATTCATTTAGGCATACCTGGGTACACCTCTTGCTTCCAAATTCGATCTGTCTTCTTTCCCAATCGATGCTTGGGTTGTGTTTCCTTAGCCATGGTATTCCCCGGATAGCAGTATGTTTGACCATATTTGCTACTTGTAATACTATCGTTTCCTGCTAAAATCCTATTTCTATGGCTATTTCTGTCATGTGAGTACTGGGGCCCTCCTTGCTCTTTTCCCCATCAACCACATAAATGTTTCATGGTTTGTCGATTTTCATGAGAGGTATCCTGTGGGTATTGCAGAATTCTCTGGTGATAAAATCCTGCGTTCTTCCCGAATCGACCATCGCGTTAGTTTCGGTAATCCCGTTTTTTGAGTGTATTTTGATTTGTATCATCAGTTGATCCGATTCATCGTCGTTGTTATCCGTTGTGTTGATTTGTGCCTCGTAGTCCGTTGCCGTCGATATTTGTATAATTTCATCGGGTTTTGTGTGCTGGTCGTCACTCTGACCACTCGTTACTGGGAACTGTTGTCGTTTAAAGCCTCTTCTATCTCTTCCGACTCCAGGCTTGGTATCTCGCTAATCTTGGCATTCTTGTCTGAGCACTCGACTGCTCGATGTCATACCTTTCCACAGCGCAAGCATAAATTACTGTCCCTGCGTTTCCGCAACTCCTCCCATGTTATCCTTAGGAGGTTTGGCCGTATTCATCTCCAGGCCTGTCCAAACCTCTGTCCCGGTCTCTGGAATCATCGGGTTGGTCCCCTTATTGCGTCAAGGTCCATTGCTTCTCCTCCTTGATTGGTCGTTAGGGCCCTTGGTGGTCCATTCTGCTGTCGTGCCGGTCTTTCCCGATTGCTCCGTCCTTGGTTCTTCCTATTCTCGAGCTCTGCGAACCACTGGGCTAGTTCTTCGGGGATCCCTCTCAATAGTTGTCGCCTTAAGGTGTGTGTATCATATTCGGCGTCTAGGGCTAACAGTTGTATGTTGTGCCAGAATTCGATAACCGTATTTTTCCCTTTTACCATCTTCTCGATCTAGTTCCTCGCTCCCTGTCATTTGTCCTTATCCTCTAACTGAGCTGTGAGGTCCCTTTCGAATTCTTCCCATTCATGCCATTCCTTAGGGCTGGTCCCTTCCACTATTGGAGTGATCCACTTCTCTGCTGTTCCCCTGAGCCGAGTTTTAGCGAATCTGATTTTCTTGTCGCCCTGTTCGCTCGTCCATTCTTTGGCTTCGCAGTACAGTTTAAGCTGTACCAGAAATCCTCTGAGCCTGGTTGGTTCTCCATCGAAGACGTCGGAGTTCCTTAATTTGAGTCCTTCCGACGTTCGCGCAGGTCTGAGTCCTGCTACCCTGTATTCCAATTGTTCTCCCGCCATCCTCAGCACGTTCAATGGCGCTGGTGGGGCCGGGGTCGTCCCCGTCCCTTCTCCTGCTTGTTCTGCTTCCAAGTTGCTGTTGGGTGTCGCTGTTGAGACGCAACCAAATGTGAGGTATCCTACCTATCTTCCGATGTTCATATGTATTCTATGACAGGCAACAGCTATTTGTTAGTCTCTTTGTAATAGTGCGATACTTCTCTTCCTTAACATGTCGTTACTTTGTTTTCTCTTTTTACCAAGACTTTGATTATTATTCTTAGACCGTTGTCTACGTTCTTCTGTTAAACTCTAATAATCAAATCGTATCGTGGTAGAACTTCTCGAAGTGGTAGAATAGAATCTATTCTTGATAGTATAGGTAAGAAAGTATAATAGGTGGTTGCATGAAGAACTAACTACTAGGCTCTACCGGCCTCCTTTTATAGTCCTTCACTTAACCCGCTTATAATTCAAAAGAACTATGAGTCATAACCGTGACTCATGAAAAACATCATATGACCGCATCATTAGTCATGTGCATAAACCACCTGACCTCTTAATAGGTCAGGTGCATGAAAGTAAATCAAACTGTGCAGCCCCCTTGGCCTCGTGCGCTGCCTCCATGACCTGTTAATAGGTCATGTGCATGAAAGTAATTCAAACTGCGCAGCCCTCGTGGCCTTGCGCGCTGCCTCTATAACCTCTTAATAGGTCATGTGCGTGAAACAACATATAATCCATGAACCTTCATGACGAATATCCTCATCATGGTGAAACATCTCCTTCCACTACCTGCCACAAACGTCTCCTTCCACTATTTGCCACAAACGTCTCCTTCCACCATCTGCCACGCGACCGTGATATCGGTCTCAAAGTTCGGACATTAATGAAAGGAGATGTTTGTTGAGTATGGTAATCTTATTTAGATTATTGTAATCTACAACTAGGCGTTGTCTACTAGCAGGTTTGGATACGAATAATATTGGTGCTGCTGCCAGTCATTGACTCCCGGTAATATTTCCTTGCTTGATCATAGTTTCCAAGTATTCCTGTAAAGCCTTAAGCTGTTTTTCCGATAGTGGATATATTGCTCCGCAGGCAGGAGTTGATCCTAGAATCAACTTAATCTGATGATTGACTGTTCATCTTAGAGCTAGTTACTCTACTATCTGGATTTCAAATAGATGTTTATAGTGCCAGTATTCCTTTGGTAACAATTCGAGTTCCTCCATATTTTCGATCCTCTCAATTCATCCAATGTTCCAGCATTTGGGTCCCCCGTGACTGATTTATCATATTCCAACATATCCACTATCCCTTCATCTTCTTCCACACAGTTTTCTCAACCTTTCACTTTGAAAGTCCAATTTTCTGCATCTTCTATATGAGACACTGGGTGTTCTCACGATGCCACCAACCGAAAGGAATTATCATTCCATCATGACCTGCTTTAGCTACTTCATACGATACTTCAGAAATATGTCAGTTGATTCCTATTTCCAATTTTTTAGGTAGAGTATAACACTTCCCTCCTGAGGCCACTAATGAGTCCTCAAAGTCTCAGATATCATCTGCATTGTTACCTTCAATTATAGGAACGCAAAGGTCTTCAACCTAGTCCCTATTCATAAGGAACGCATTAGATCTCAAGTCTAATAAGACTTTAACCTTTTATCACTTATCGTGTATATAGAGGTAAGCGATCCCCTCTGCGCAGTTGTATCATTTTGGTTTCGGAGCCTCTAATTCCACGCACATAGTGCAGTTTAGGTTTTCTTAGTTCTTGCATTTAGGCATCGTAGGTGATGGGTTTACATAGCAAAATGTTTGTTACTACACCCACATAGTTTCAACTATTGAGGTCTCTACAGATAAACTCGTAACTTTTTAGCTGTAACAATCTGGGTTTCCACACTAAGCCGCATTTCACTGATATGCAATTGCACCCGACTAGCTTTCAGGCTTGATGCCTTCTCCTGACATACCTGACCTAGACTTATCGCAGATTTTTGCGTGGTTATTAGTCATTTTACTCTCCAGGTATGGGGTTCCCGCTTTCACTAATTCTTTCTCTTAGGATTTTGCTTATACGTCCAGCTACCTCGGAGGCGCCTTGCACACCAAAGTGGTACATCCCTGCTCTACACTTTAGCCAGAAGGCAAGACAGTACTTACTTATAATATGACTCAGCCTTGTGTGGTAGGTGGAATGGTCCACATCAGTTATCCTCCTGTTGGTATTGTTATCAGGTAGATCTTGCATTGCTATATCCCAACTTTTACAGTATAGTAACTTGCTTGCACATGAGTAGCGAGCAGCTACCAGGCGACTCAAAGAACTTCAGACTGTTGGCTCTCTGGTCATATGGACCTGTTACTATCCTCTCTTCCCGTCAAGACTCTCCATATATTGATTTTTAGTATTCATGCTCGTTGGTCCCTCGTGAGGTACCTTCGCTTAAAGCCTACTTGCTTTAATCTTGACCAGAGAGACTTACTTCACGCTGCTTTGATCATTTTGAGTTTCGACTCTCCTGGTTGCACACGGACTACTCGATCCCTGTCATGGTTGGTACCCAATACACCCCAGCCAAAAGGGAGTTTCCATTTCCATTCTAGTTCTATCTAGATACTGACTACCCAAACACCTTCACCGTTTATGCTGGTGAACTGACCTAGATCAGTTCACCATCGTCCCCCAGTTCCCAGATCCTATTCATTGGAGCTGGTTGCTCGATAGTAGCGACTCTGCATCGTAATTTAGGCTTTACAATAGCCGACCTTACACAGTGAGTTCCCATTTTTATTGGTCTTGAGCTGACCATTGCCACCAATATATAGCTATCTTTTCAACACATTTGATAAGTATGGTTTTTCTTTCCATAACGTGTACAATTCTTATCCCGCCTCCTAGTGTCTATCATACTCTGTGGGATACTGATATGGGCCTGTTTGAAGTTCATATGCGTTGTTTGCGCCACACCTCCTATCTTCTTTTTTGGATTTTCTAGCTCCTTTTCCTGTATTTGTTTCCCTGGTAGGGCTCCACCTCCCTTGACATAAGGTTTATTTGTCCTTTGTCCCTTTGGTTTAGAGCCCTGTCAGTCTTCTCTTTTGACTTCATGGACTTCTCATACTTTAGGTAATTGGTCTCTTGCCAGCTTATTTCTTGCGAGTAATCCTTCTTCAGATCTACCAACCAGCCTTATTGCTGCTTCCTATTCCTAATCCATATCATATTGTAGTACTGATACCATGCAGACAATTTGTTCTGGAAGTTTGTTTTCTACTTCCTCCCTCCAGGACTTCTCTGTCATGTGTGCTCGAATATTGAGGTTATGCATCAACATCAAGAACAGCTCAATATTGCCTTCGTACTTTACTTACTTCATATCTCGTAGCACTTATCTTTCAGCTTCTACTGGAGCAAAACGTTTGATCATATCATGTTCAAACCAGGTCCAAGTAGCCAACTCTGGCTGTTGGATTTCCCCCTGTAGTCCATCCATAGCCTTTCTGGACCAGATAGCATATGGAAGGACTATATCTCCTTTGGTATGATTGAGTACATAGATGACTCTTTCTCAAACATTGTCCTAGATCTGCAGGTTTCTTTCAGAATAGTCATTACACTGTATAATCTAGATATATATTTCTGCAGTAGGCTTGGCCTCAAAAAATGGGGGCAGTTCCGATGGTGGCTTAATATTTAGTGCCATCACATTGGCAAGTATCTCTCCCATACCAGAGTGTTCTGATGTCTGTCCTTGCCAACCACTGCTTGAACTTCCTCTTCTCCTTCCCCTATCGTTATCATCATCATCATCATCATAGCTAGGATCTCCTGAATTTCCCCCTTATGCCTCTGAAGGGGATTCATCAGTAGCTTCTTTGCCTTTTCCCTTTTCACTTCACGTGGGTGGGGAGTAATAATTATTGTCATTCTCCTCTTTTACTGTAGGCAAAGGTACTGATCTGGAAGCCCCTTATTCTGGTATGGCAGCTAGAATCTTATTTACCAATGCTGTCAATGCCTATACTGCATTGTTTATCTCCTTGCCCTGCTAATGTTGTTGCGTTTTGAGTTCTCAGACTTCTTTTTAGTGAATTATTTAGTCTAAACGCCATTGTTCCAGAGTACGGTTAACCTCCTTTTCGCAATTGATACTTTGAGCATAGAATTCCAAACATTCTATTTTTTGGCTAGTAACTATTTGTTCCAGCATTTGATCTCAGGCTAGAGTCTCTTGACTATGTTGCCTAAGAGTTCCCTGTAACCTTGTAGTTACCTCTTCCTGTTCCTGTTGATGCCTATCTTGTGAATCTATCTTTTTTGCTACTTCTCATCGCATTTCCCGCTGGATATCCTTAACCTCCTATCCCAAGCCTACCAGCTGCATCAACAAGACAGCAATGTTGTTGCCATGGACATCTTGTCCTACTGCGATCTGCTGCTGGACCTTAAGTAGTGTTAAGGTATTGTCTTGAGTGGCTCCCTTCAAGTGTTTGAAGGTGAGGTTGACTTAGTCAAGTGAGATATCGATATCTTTTCTGATTCAGCTCAAGGTTATCGCCAGACAGCTAGCTAACTTGGCTAGATTCGCAGCACGATCTGCTGGTTTTCACGTTGAGGACTATAATATCTGGTGTATACTTGCCACATTGTATGATTGGTGTGAGGAAGGTATAGCTCCTTTCTGGAACTGAGGATCAGTTGGTATTGATGGAGATGGACTCCCTATCACAGAATCATCTGTTGCTGTCATATTTGGCTAGGTGTCCATAGGTTCTCTGGCAATTATCCTTTTATTTGGATTTTGTGGTATCTCAACCATTGTGACTTTCTTGAGATTGGCTAACTGTTCCAATAGCCCTGGATGAGTGATTATCGGTACCTCATACCAGAGTTCTCGGTATCCCTTAAAGGACTTAAGGAACCGTATGTATGATATGCAGTGTCTGAGGTACTCTAGAGGTGTAGGTAAAAGAGGGTTTGGACAATCTGATTCTGGATTCAGGACCTGAATTTCCCTTTTTTGAGGTTCAAGATGTACTAGTAGTACATATATTGAGCCTTGGTAATAGGAGAACTATCAATATACTATTAGGCAAATGCTAAACGCAAGTATATAACTGAGAAATATAGGCCAAATCTTCGACCAGAGAATCTGTCAAGGAAGGCTCATTCTTGATAAAATAAGTATGGTAAAGATTTAAAGTGTAAAACAATATTATATTGATAAGATCTCTTCTCTGTCACTTGATGATGTCCAAAAAGCTCAGGAGGCACTTCGATATTTATATCCTGCATTTAAGTATTCATGGACTACTTCTAACTACTATGTCTCCAAAGTACCACTCTGGTTTTAATACACAAATGTCTAGAATCTTATAAGTACGAGCACCATTTGACCCCAACACTTATCAGATCCTTGTTGCAGTTACAGAATAGTATTCCTCCATCGAGGTGACTGCGCTATTTATTATACCAAACAGTGGCCTTCAACTTAGTTGTCTGCAGACACTATTATATTACTCTAGTCTTGTTGACTATCGTTCCAGTAGTCTCTTCAGTCATGAAGTGATCAGTTTCATACTGGGCTACCTAGTACCAATTGCAAGTCCAAACCTGACATGTCAGTATCTCATGGGTCTTCGACTTCTCTAGCTCTTCCTGTCTGTGTGTGCTTCTCCTTGGTCCGCCGGCCTCTGTAGCAGAGTCTTATTACTAGGACCAACCAAGCTACAGCTGATCTCAGAAGGGTATAGGTGGATTTGGTATGTCCTTAATAGTCTCTACTACTAGGATATCCTCTTGGAATATTTTGCCGAAAACATCCCATCACCTTTAGCCCATAGTGTAGGAAGCCTAACTTTGAAGCCTATTATCTCAATTTGCCTTGAACGGAAACCTTCTGTTCTACTTTCCAGATATCACCAAAGGTCCCCTAACATATACCCTGTGAACAACATGCGGTCGGACAGATGGCGGCGACGTATGTGGTATTAAGAAGTGGGCTTCATTGATGTGACAATTTAGTTATAGGACGCAACTCGCGAAATCTTGCTAATGATGTGCTGGCCCCATAAGGGGGCCGGCAGAGAGTGTTTGACTCTTCGGTAAATCGAGGGTCTGTGCGTAGTTACCCTACCGTGAGGTCTGTGCACTTTGTCTCAGATTTCCATATGCCTAACATTACCTCTCCTTACCTGTACTGGAGCAATATATATCTTTTCTCGATACTGTGGACTGAACCCATAAACCCTGACCCTGATCTCCTGAAACCCGAACCAGTACTATCATACTTGTATACCTGAACCACCTGTATGCCCCTTGACTCAGCACTTAGACTGTGGTTTGTTCCTTGGGCTACCCAAATCCCCTCGAACTCCGTTATATAGGACCAGAATAAATTGATCGAGTAGTTTCAGCAGTTCTATATTAGTTTTACTGACTTTATGTTGTATATTAACAAGTAGCTTTGCATTCTGAATTGTCTCATCCTCCGTCTCCTCTACACACCCGGCGCTTGAAATCAACCCTCAACGCTAGGTACTCACGAACCATCCACCCCCCCTCTCCTCCCACTATGGCTTCGGCCTAGGAGTGACGGCCACCTCCCCCTCTTCCCACTGCCATCGCTTGTGCTCTTACGCGGCGTGGCTCTCCTCTCTTTGGGTTCCGGTACTGCCTTTCTGCTGCCCGTTCTCGCCCCTTTCCTCGCTTAGCGAGGCCCCTCCTTATGGTCGGCGACCGCTCGCTTCCCATACTTCAGACGGCTCAGAACACGGTTTCTGCGGCATGCGAGGACTACTCTTTAGGCCTGATGGTCGACCTCGCTCCTCTCCTTCCTTGGGGACCTCTCTTCTTCGTTTCCGTTTGGCGTTGGCTGTGGTGGACGCCTGTCTCCCTGTGTGCACGCGCACCGTGGGGGAACGCCTCGGCTAGTAACTTC
>JACCEG010000144.1:18705-169780 GCA_014065205.1 Tuber brumale
GACGTTTGCGTATTAAAACCAGAGTGGTACTTCGGAGGCATAGTAGTTAGAAGTAGTCCGCGAACACTCAGACGCGGGATATAAATATCGAAGTGCCTCCCGAGCTTTACAGACATCATCAAGCAACGGAGAAGAGATCTTATCAATATAAAATTGTTTACCTTATAAATCTTTACCTTACTTTTATTTTATCGAGACGAGCCTTCCTTGACAGATTCTCCGAACAAAGATTTGGCCTACGTCCCTCGGTTATATACTTGAGTTTGGCGTCCGCCTAACACACGTTACTTTTTTCCACCCCCTGTACTTATACAACCACCACCACCACCAAGAACTGAAACAAAACAGATGAGAAACCAACCTCTGCTCCTCGACATATTTAGCAATCTCAAACAAAAGTATGTTTTACCTGATGGACACATAATCCCAAGTAGAAGTTTGGTGGGATATGGGGACTGATGAGTGGGCATAGCCCCAAGTTGTTCTGTTGGTGTATTACCTCTTGGCATGCACACCATTCATGTATATATCATACGGAAGGACAGCTCTACTAGAGAACTGGTGTGCTTCCCAATGATTTCCCAGCCATAGACTAAGTCAACCACAACAACTCTCATCTGCACACGAGTACTCTCCTGCTGCTGCCATGACAAACACGCTGCGCACATCCGCCATCATTACCAGATAAGACAATTTCTGCAACTTTTTATTTTCTTAGTGGAGTTCCGGAGGGGTGCTCTGGGGGATTGAAAATTAGGTCCCCGTACTAACAATTGTACAATAATAAGCACGACCCTTTTTTTCAAGGATGAGAGGGTGTGATAAGAAAAGGTCCTTTCTGGGGCTTCTAGGAGGGGTTTTCGAGATCACACGATAGGGGCAAGTCAGATCAAGAGTGTTGTTTCTCAATAAACTCATTATTTCAAGATAGGTAGAGCCCAATCGAGCGATCTCCCGTGTAAAAGCATTTACCGCGGGTTTCCAAAAAAAAAAGAAAAAGAAAAAGAAAAAGCAAGAATAATAGTTTTCGGTGTCTTTACTACTGACAGTATCCTCATAGGCAATTCACGGGTACATCAGTGCTGGAGTTCTCTTCCCCCCCCTTCCAGACCTAACACAGTAGGCAGAACTATAGTGACACAACCCCTACCGGCTATAGGCCACTTCCAAGCAGACATTCTAGCTAGGACAATAGCGAGTTTTTGTATGATAACCTCCTACACACTATATCGTGCTGCCTTGGGCGATGCGCGCTTTTGAGTATCATAGGCAGAGCCCTCGTGCCAGGTTTATTCAAATGCCTGTTGTCTTCTACCGAGTGATAACGCATGAATAAGCTGTAGGTTTGAACTTGAAACCTCGAATTGTGTTGCCCTAAAGGGTATAAGGAGGGGGGATGGAAAGAAGGTGCTTTAGATAGGCCAAGGCTACCACAGCTACCATATGCTATGGCATTGGGACTCGGTTGAGAGCTGCACTTGAGCCTTGAGCCTTGCCGCACCCACAAGTTGTACCCCGACATTGCCCTCATATCTAGAATTTCCATACCATAAAAACTCATTGGATCCGGTATCGAGGATCGGGGGCTCGGGGGCTCGGGGAGCTTGTAGCGGGGGCATGAGCGAGTGAAATTGCCATACTAAGCCATAGTAGACTTAACTGAATAGATTAACTGAATGGTGAGTACAAGTTAATGAGATCCACCAAGTTCAGCTAGCCCGAGCTATACTGCATCTAGAAAACACCATTCTTCTTAGAATTTTTCGTCTTGGATTGCGAGGACTTGGGGGGGTAGATGGCCGATACCGGATCTAACGAGTTCCTACGGTACATGTTCTGCACTTCCACCCCCCAAGTCAGAATATAAATACAGTGCGCACACTCAAAGATTTTGAGTCATAGGCAAGTAGCCATGCTTAGCTTGTTTAGCTTCATCACTTGTAGGAATGGGATGTTGGTTCTGTTACAGTATGATACATTATGCTTAAGCCATGAGCTAGTACTCATCAACAAAACAATTAACTGAATATCTCAATACTACAGAAAACCTACATGTAAGACAATGTCATTATAGAGAGAAGCATATTGCAGGGCAATGATCTTGAATGTCTTACTGTCTTACACCTTAATCCCACAACATTATATTTAACAGATTTAATGTTTTAGATAATAGCCCAGTGTGTAAGGAGTAGTATATAAACTGCCATCACAAGTACAACCATGAATCTCTCTCTCCATCATCATCCTTCTACATCTTCCAACCAAATACTGATTACCACTACTACAATTATCATCATCATCATCACCATCATCATCATCATCATCATCATTATTATTATTATTATCATTATCATCATAATTATAATCACTCCTCCAACTTGCTAATTAACTCCAACCAACAAAATGCAAGATCCCCAAATCCAACAACTCAAAAACACCCACAGCAAACTCAGAAAGGAAATCAATGATCTCCTAGAAGCTCATGAGAATGCTATAGCAGATCCTAGACTGGCTCCAAGTATTATTTCTACACTCAGTGCCCAGCTGGATAGGAGACTGGAGCCACTGTATGACGAGATGCATGGGATCGCGGAGGAATTGGAGCTGAGGGGGGCTAGAGTCTAAGTTACTAGGGCCTGGACTAAGGACGAGCTGGAATGCGAGAAGCTGATGGGAGGGAGGATACTGCAGGAGGGTAGCCACCCGAGGAATCTATGGGATGTTTGGAGCATTTTTCGTAGTTGATGTACTGCAATTCTCAATTATCCACTCAATTTTTTATTTTATCTTATTTGAGTTCCGCAGGTGCACTGACTGCTACCCAGTACGGTAGATATGTTCTGTGAAAGCAAGACTTAGATGCACAAGCCAATAGGAAGGATACGATATCACACCCCCGACAGTTACGAACTGGGCAGATTTGATACTTCTTATCCATACCTTGAAAACCGGCAACTCGCCAATTGAAACTATAGATAGCCAACCCTCCCTATACTCGTATAATACCTACTCTCCCAAACGCCTTCACAACGCTCTCTCACACCCTCCTCGCATTACACTCAAAACGGAACGACACAGCCACACTCGCCAGCAGCAATAATACCACCGTTGACCAAATAGAAAATCCAGCAATCCAACAGCTCAGGACCACAAACCAAAAGAGGAGAAAACAAATCGACACTCTACTCGAGGCCTATTAGACAGCCCTTGCGAAGTCAGAGCTAACATTAGATAATATCACCGCACTCACCAGTGAGGTGGAGAAAGCTCTGGAGCCCTTGTACGAGGATATAGATAGAGCTGTAGAGATCCTGGCCAAGGCAATGCTGGCTGGGTATATGTGGGTAGATTGCGGAGAGGCGGACTCCTAAGGCGGTGATGTGAGTTCAGCGGGGAGGGATGGCGGGGAGTGGGGGGGGGCTGCTTACGGGGTTTGGATGGGTGTGTTAGTATTAATATTATTCGCTTAAATAGTTATGTCTTAGATTTTGTAGTCTCTTTAATACAATGGATTCTGGTGATACAAGGAACGCATTGGTAGAGATATATTAGGGCGCATCTGGTCGTCCGGATTTTTTCAAACCTTGATAATCACAAAATGTCTGTTGTAGGTGGCAACCACAATAATCACAAGTTGTCATAATCCACAATTTTTAAGCTCTAAGAAGTGTGTCTGGTCGCCAGGAAAATCAATTCAAAAAATGTCTTACAAAAAAACCAGGATAATTATCATGAGAAACATATTGGCACTTGTATTGTGATAATCACCCCTTTATTTTTTTATTCTAAAAATTGGTGGTTGTTGTAGTTGGTTGTCATAGCCTATTCACACTGTTTCAAAATGAAGGTTTGTGAAATACTGGTCAGATCAGTATTTCACAAACCTTCATTTTGACATCATTATCGCATTTTGATTATTGAGTTTCAGTGTCAACCAGACATGCCACTCAAAGGCAAAATAGAGTTTTGTGGCAAACCTCTATAATCAGGGATATAATGAAGGTTTGCTGCTATACTCGAGTATTAGGGAGCCCGCCCGCCCACGCACTAAGGTTGATTCTTGGACAATCTTGGGTTTCATCCTCAGGCTTCTTTCGGCGAGTGCACCAGTCCAACCTCAGTATGGTTTTAAGAATGGATCTTAACGCGCAACCTCTCTATCGTGAATATAAATAGTTTGACACAAGAACCTACCCCAGGTCAATAGGAATTTACCACTGGTCGCCTTTGAAAGAACGGGAAATCAGGCAAACAGAATATCTAGAGCTGGGTTATTTCCACTGTCCAGACTCGAACGACAATCCCTAGGGACTTATCATACGAAGTTTGGAAAGCTTGAGGTATCATACCGCACTGTATCTAAGGAAAGATAGAGCAGATATGAATATTGTATTATACTTGCTACTAGAATCCTCCATAAATGCGATTAGGATTCTTCAGAGTTAATTTGCGTTTCTCGCAGGAGAATGGGGCTAGCTTCTGGTAAGATCTCACGAAGGAACCTACTCGAGTATGATACCACAAGCCCACAAAGCGCAGTATTACACCGATACGAGAAAAAAAGCAACAGGTATCATAATGGTTTTGGGAGAAAGCTGAAAGCTAGAGTATCACAAGTCGTCATAAAACAGAGTTGGGAGGGGGGGGTGAGGCTCAAGCCTCTCCCCGTTCTCGGCAAGCTCGGAATCCCATGTCACCACACACACCCCATATCCTTCGTTACCTTCCAAGCCCAACCAACTGGTAATATGATACGAGCACTGCACAACACAGCACACAGCTATTCCCACCATACCAATATTTTGTGGGAAGGCTTCTCAACATCTCACCCAACTGCCTATTGCAGTTCCATCAATGCTTCTTCCCCGATATACCACCAAGGCCATCGAAAATCCTCAACGCTAGCCTGGCTAACACCCGACCCTCTCGCGGCAAAAGAAATCTCGGTGTCTATAATTGCTCCTACGGTGTCTGGCTCCATGATCGCTTCGCTTACCATAGGGTTCGGAGGCTCATGCCTATCTCCTAGTACCGAATATAGGCACTAGTCGCCAATCGGCCAGCGTCATAAAAAGGTCGCTCACTCTCCCGGTAGCTTCACTCCCTGTCACCCATGCACGCTGACATATAACACAAATAACAGTTGACGATCGCCTCTCTACTACAGTAAGTAGGCACCCCTGCAAATCCCGGATTTTCAGGCATAAATAAATAAATCCCTAACCTGTTGTGGAGCCAGGCCAATATATTCAGACCATCGGGCGGACACGGTGCATGGCTGGACGTGGGGAAGATGCCTCGCATGAAAGCTCATGAGCATTTGGGATACCGGCAGTGCTGTCCCAAACGCGGTCCCAATGGATCGCTTAGCTGTAGGTTGGACTATATAAATCATATACCGCAGAAACTCAAAACCCCCTATTCTAGAAGTGAGCGAAAAACACAGCAAAAGGGGAGCTGCCTTGGTAACTCCAATGACATAGAACTTGGTCCGACTGTTCGAGTTTCCACAGTGTCGTGATTTCAACGACGAGGTACTCGGGCCCATTTCGACATGCCGCATACCACCGGGTTTATTACATTATGAAAGTGACAGGGTCTCTGATGGTATGCCATTTGGAGTCCCTAGATTCCTTTAAAACTTTCCCCTTCGTTCTCCGATCCGCACTCATTAATTGGGTCTATAGACGCACCTTCCGTTATTCTCCACTTCGCCCCGATATTGCACTAGCTCTCTCAAGCGTCAACCAAGGGTTGGCCCCCCTTGTTCCAAGGCCACATATATCAAAATTTGCAAACCACTGATAAGCACAGATTACTGTTCCCTATATAGGGTGCTAGGAGCGACCCTCTCCATTAACTATACAAGTTATTTAGCATTGCTCAGCAGCCCTGCAGATCCTCCTCCGCTCAGATAATGCTGAGACCATGGTGCCAAGGCTCGATGACGGCCATCATACCCAATTATCGCCCCAGCCAGTATCGTGGATGAGCAAGCCAATGTTAAACAGATCCTCTATCCTCCACTCCTAGTCTCCTACCATTTGGCACTTATGAGCTCCAGAATCTACACTTCAACAGCCTGCCCTTATTCATGAAAAGTCACTCGTCGTTGGAACTAGTCGCAACCCCAGGGATTAAGTCTGAAATAAGCATCTGGCGCAACAACCCCAGCTCCGTCATACCCCACATGCGCGCCTAGAGGTTAGGTGAGTTCTCCAGCATGACCCCTTTCAGAAGGATTAGTGCCTCTATAATAGTTCTCATCGGAAGTCAGTTTCTTGAGGCCTGGGCGTTCGTTTGTCACCCAGTGCAACTTACGAGTGGCCGTTAACAGCATGGTCGGGGCCATGACATTAGCCCACAAAAACATCGAGATCAACTGATTCAATCGCATCTTTGCGATTACCAGCGCATTCAACCGATAGGGAATATCCCGATTGGAGGATCCTAGACAATTCCGTGCTCGTATAACCTCTCGCCGCGCTGGCACATAAGGGTCGGCAAGGAGTGTCCTAACCCCAAACGAAAAAGCCAGAGCCTGTTGAGCCTCCTTCAACCCTTTTAGGTAGATGGAGAAAGCTGGGTGAACCCATCCATCCCCTCCAAGCTTTTGCGATCGGCAAGATCCTTGCAGTGCACTTGACCCAAAATGGATACCCCTTTTTTTGTCCAGAGATGTCCTGGAATCCTGAAAGACATGCTTTTTTTTTTTGGGTGTTCCCGAAATTTGGGTATGTGGGCCCTCTTCAAATTCGCAACAGCGGTAAAGAAAAAGAAAAAGAAAGACTCGTAACTTAATGGCCTGGTGCCAGAGCTTTGTGCTTGGAACAAAAAGCATCGGATGGGTTCACAGTTGCCCCCCATGATCAGGAAAGAAAGCCAGACAAAAAAAAGGTTTCCCATTTGTGGACACACGACAGTGACCGCAATAAAAACTTGCACACACCCTCGTAAAACGGGGTTCACGTGATCAGGGCAGAACCGAAGCATGCATGGGACAACATGCAAGGCCAGGGCCTGGATCCAGAAGGAGAGATGCCGGTAAGTGCATTTGTTTTGATGTCCCCATTCTCTCGCTCACCACCCTCATTATTTCTATTTATTTATTTTGTCAAAATCCATCAACGGGAGTTTAAGAGGCGGTGAGGAAGCGGTAAGTCTGTTTATTTATTTCAGTGTGGCCCTTCTGCACAGTTTGTCACAAGGTGTAGGGTTCATGGTCCCGGGGCCACAAGGCCATTCATTGGCGGGAAAGATGAGGAGGAGAGTTCGTGAGGAGTCGCCCGGACGAATGAGGGGAAAGTTTGTTTCAACGTTGCAGATATATTGCGGGAGGTCGGCAAGAAGGGCTGGCGAGGAAGATTGTGAAGGGATGAGATGTGGCCCGAGCGGGAAGACAAACGTTAGCGCAGCGGGCGGTGTGCGACATGCACCGGTGCCGTCTGACATAAACACCTTTGTTGAGGCAATGCCACGACAGGCCCATGATAGGGGGTTTCGGAAGAGGGGAATCTTCCGTTGTGGTGGTCAATCACGCACCACTCACAGGGGGATGAGGGACGGACATGGACTAGGGCAGGTTAGACTATCACTCCAGAATTCAGTCGCTGAAAAAAGGGGGAGAAGCCTTAGCCCACTGAGCAAAGGTCCCTCTCACTTTTGGGCAGTGCTCACGCCACCGGTAGAACCTCCCTCAATAGTCTTTTGCAATTAGTATCATATTATTGAAACGTTTTACCAATCTCCACAGCTATTCACAGTTCTGGATTCATCGCACCATCGGCATGGAGCCTTTTCTTCTTCTTCACTACGACAGTAGTCGGCTATTGCTATGAGTGCTCTCAAGTTAGGCATATTACACAAGATGAAGCAAAAACTCGCAGGATGAACCTTAAAAAGAGATGAGATTCGCTTGCTGACTGACGCCTCCCGCTTGCCGCGATAACTTATCAGGCTCTGACTGTCCTGGAAACCCCACAACGGCAGAGGCTGGTAAGGTCCAAGAACAACGCAGCTGTTGAGCTGTGATACTGTACGAGTACTCGAGTATACAGTATCCGTTGTATCTTTACCGGAATTTCCCCGCCCTCATGGATGTTCACCTGGATGAACCCTATATCTTGGGGTTGGTTTGCGAACCTTAACCAACATTCCAATTCAATACAGTATGATATATGTGCGAGCATTTGTATGAGTACCATATCCAATTGCCTCGGTGTAAGGGATCGCATCTCAGTTGTAATTTTCTAGACATATAGGGGCTAATGCTCCCTGGCGGTGCCTCCTCTTCGTGGCAAACAAACGAAACGGAGACACCGAGAAATGTTCTCTCCCCACGGTGCCAGTGCTCGAATGATACTGTAGTCGTAGTTAGCTACTCGAGTACCGACACCATCTCGCGGGAACCACATACCGGTATCTGGCATTGGTCGCCCCGAGTGCACGACCCTGCTTGGTCCAGTGGAAGGAAAGTGGAGCTTTGCGTGCGCTGTGCATCCGCCCACCCAGCCATCCATACTTCCACTCGACCGTCCGCCACATGAGCCAAGGGGCAGTAGTTATTGCTGTATATTTGGGCAAGTCTAGAGAGAGATGGTGCATCAATTCCAGCAAACGAGGGACCGAGGGAGTGCTCAAGAGTGGAGCAAACTTACGGTATGCTTCCGCAACTTGCCATGATTCTGTCTCGATTCTTCCCACAGCCATCCTTTTTATACCGGTATTCATTTGCGAGGGAGGGAATACCATGTGTATGGATTTCGTATTTGCACATCTATGGTCGTCCTTGGCTGCATTTACCCCTATCCATATCCGTGTTTGTGGATATAGTACCAGTCGGGAGCCGTAGGTATCTATCCATTCAAGGTGCATCGCATCATAGCCGACCATGGAGAATCTCTCTCCATTGGTCGCTATGGCACTCGCTCGAGGCCACTATTTAGTACTCGAGTACTCGGGTATCTCTGGAGGGACTGGTTGGTACAGTGCTGTATCCGGGAATGCCCATAAAAATTAGAGGCATAACCCCTTTCTCTATAGAGATTTATATGGGATTGGCAGAAATAATTTTTCGATTCTTACTGATACACCCGCGCACATGTCACTCGTTCACGTTCGTCCGCCTGCGGAGGATTCACCAGCAGAACATCTGGGGGTACTCCTAGTGGTGATGATGATTGCAAGACCCCAGCCAACAGCTTCTCTTCACCTGTCTTCTATGTGCTCAAGTATGATACATATCGCAACATACGTATTATATGGAAGAGAATAAAGTGGAAGGCTTGTGTGGAGGGTTGGGCACAACCCATCGAATCTGTAACGGCAGACTTCTATAGTTAATGTCTTGGTGTTAAATTCTATGATTGATAATTATTTCCTGCCACGTGCTGGCCACCCCATCCCCTTTGCTCTGTTTGGTTACTGATTTAGGTGTTTTTTCTCTCTGACTGGTTTGACGCCATAACTTTTACGAGAGGTGAGGCGGAAAAGATTAGGCCCAGCTGCTGTACCATCCTCTTTGCTGCGGCCTTGCTGCTCCGACACTTGCTGCTGCTGTATCCAATTTTTATAGTTCCATACTCGTGTCTGCGCGGTATTCAAGTTGTGCCTTTTTGGACCAGAGCCAACCCGACCAAGCCAGTGGAAGGGAGGAAAGAGAAAGAAAAAGGTCAACCCGCCGACCTCGTTGCTTCCACCTCCTTTTTCCGAACTACGATTTTACTGACCGTCACACTCAAACTTCCTTCCGCCCCCCTCCACCACTCACTCACCCACCCCCCCTTCAACCTCCTTCTCGTCCCCTATTCATCTCATCCCACCACCACTCACCACCTCTGAAATCCGAGAAGTCTCTCCTCTCCCCCTTCGACCATCCCCTTCCCCTTCCCTCTCTTTCTCACTGGCCGTCTGATATCTTCTGCTCTGCCGGTTGTCACGAGAGTTGAAAACCCCTCATCATACATCTTCCCCGCCCCTTTTTTCGGTAACGAGACCCACGCCTTTTAACGATCAGCCACGAGCCACGCATCCAAAAACGACTTTGTGACATTATCTTGAAAAAGTCACGAAATATTGTTTCTTCGCAAAAAAGAAAAGGCATCTATTATCGTTTGGCCCGTCGTCATTATTTTGTTTTTATACCGGCATTTTTTCGTTTATATTTTTATATTCGATTTTTTTTTTTTTTTTTTGGTTCACGAATTTTTTCTTGTACTCGAAACGATAAAAAAGACTTGTAACGGCAGTTCAACGACCACGATACCCAGCAAGATTTTACACTCTTAATACGCTTATTCGTCAGACAAGGAGGTTCACCCTACTTGCTAAGGAAAAGTATAATCAAAACGACAGCAATCAACAGTAGAGGCCCTCCACTCGGAAACACAACTTGGGATTATCGGATTCTACCTTACAGTTACGAACAGGTATTCTGGTCTTCATTTGAACGACCTCATACTGGAGCATTTTCCAACTCGTTCTCGAATCCATTAAACTTGGCAAATACTCAACGTTTTTCGGAATATCATGTCTGCCCACCACGATTATTACGATACCATAGGTTCCTCGCGTTCGCCCAGTGGCCAACATCAGCCTCAGCAACACCAGACCTTACACCGGGTCTCGTCCCGGCACTTTGAAACGTTTGCATCTCAGAGCGGTCTTTACACTGCGGAGGACCATGCTGCGAGATTCGACACCAATCGCTATGGTAGTGCTCGTTTAGATACTGGCATGTCCGGAGGATACGGATATGAAGCCTCGGGGGCACAAACGTGGAATCCGAGTAGCTTCGGAGGACCTGGCGCTTTGGCTGCAATGGGAGGCGCTTCCGGAAGGATTAAGACCCCTTCCAGACAAAGGAGTGCTTTACCGGCGGTAAGCTCAAGCTTGGTCACGATGGTTTAATGTAACCGTGGGTTTGCTAACACCGCTGCCGTCACAGATGTGGACCGAACCAGCCCCTTCTCTACCTACGGTTTCGCCACTCTCTGCTATGGGAAATGTTTTATTGGGACCTTCCCCCATGCGTACCGAGACAGTTGGTTCGGACCCTGAAGAGGAACTGATACCTACTGCTATAGTGATTAAAAACATTCCCTTCGCTATCAAGAAGGAGCAGTTGGTTCAGTTAATGACGGAACTCGGCTTGCCACTACCGTATGCATTCAATTATCATTTTGACAATGGTGTTTTCAGGGGACTCGCCTTTGCCAATTTCACTACTGCTGAGGAGACTGCAGCGGTTATCGAGACATTGAACCACTATGAGCTCCAGGGTCGGAAATTGCGAGTAGAATATAAGAAAATGTTGCCCTTGGCTGAGAGGGAGCGTATTGAGAGGGAAAAGAGAGAAAGAAGAGGTCAGTTGGAAGAGCAGCATCGCCCTGTGCAAATGCCTCTTTCTCAGCCCAACATTCCTCTTTCGACTTCTCCATCTCCAAGTGCTACTCGATCAAAGCCAGGTTAGTACTTCTCCCATCCGAGCTCAACAGTGTTGTTTTTCAGGTCTTTCTGCATTTTGGGTTTGCATACCCGCGTTGTGTTGTGCAGTCCTTGCATTGACTAATAGTCACGCTCAGACGTCGATTTAAACGACCCCCAGACTCTACAGTTTTACTCACAGCTTTTACTGTTCCGTGATGACGTATCTCGCGAGGCACTCATATTCCCTTCTACTCTTTCGCCCCAACAACGTCGCATTGTCCATACTCTTGCGCACCACATGGCCTTGGCACATGTGTCTCGAGGGAATGGAGATCAACGTCAAGTTCACGTGTTTAGGGCTCCGATTCCTACGACCCCTAGCATCAGTCCTCCTTCCATTCCGACGACCGTGCATCCAGTTGAGTCACAACGGCGGGTTCTAACAAGGGCTACAACGATGGACTTTAGCGATGCCCGTTCAGAGGGAGCCGGTATTTACTCAGCAATGGGAAGACAGGCACATGCTCTGCTTGACATCCCGAACTCACCATCCGGCCGAGCTGACGCCCTGCACAGTCGCCAGAATTTGCGCGCTGCAAAATCCTTTGCTGACTTGAGGTCGTACACACCATCCCCAGTACCGTCGTCTGCTAGCTTCCCTGCAGCCCTGGGGGGAAATATTTCTCGATACACTGATAATTATGGGAGCGTCACCTCGACTACTCCTAGTCTGACACCAACCGCAACTGGTACTACCGTGTCTGCTTCAAATGCTAGTGAGTCGTTACTCGTGAATGGACTTGCTGGAGTGTCGCTTACGTCCTCCCTGGGTGGTAATCTTGGTGTCGGTGGTGCGAGCCTTCGAGATCCCCGGGATCCTAGGGGTGTCCTTGCCGAGAGAGAGCGTCAGCAGCGAGAACGGGAAAGGGAGAGTAATGAACGAGAGAGCTTGAGCATTTCTACTACGGGCGGAGGAAGTAATGGTTTACATCACAGCGGATCGAGGAACTTTAGCATGGGCAGCAGCAGTGCAGGTGCATACGACCAGGAACCTTTGTCAGCTTCTACCACTAGAAGTGATGGCAGGGGTCAAGTTGTACCTACTAGACAGCCACGGGGACCAGATTCTGAGAGGGCGCCTGGTTTTGCGTCAAGGAGGGGTCAGCATCACCGTGCGTCTGGTGGGGAACTTGATGTTCAGTCTGGCGTTGAGATTGTTGTTGAATAGAGTTTTTTTTTTTCCCTTGATTTTTCACCCTATTTCATTTTGTCTCCTGTTTCATTTTTTTTTATTCTCGTTTTTTTTTGACTCCAATAACTCTTTGAAATTACCGGGATTATTATTTATTCAACTCCCTCATTAAAATTCTACTCCTTCTCTCTCCCCTTGTTTTACCCAAAGCACAATTCCATAATGTTGGGTATGAGTCACTGATTTCTATTGCATGTGGTGTTTCGTCTTTTAGTTGTTGCGTATTGGATGCGGAGGAGGTGAGGAGGTTGGAGATGAGCAAACAAAAATTTCTCGCCGGCGCGTTCCTGAAAGTAGCAAGTTTTCATGAGGGGTTTTGATTGGAAGGAATGGGCAGGATAGGATGGTTTTACAGTAGTGGTCAAGAATAGTTAAACGCAAGCTGGTGTGTTTTCGCTGTTTTTTTTGTTCGTCTTTCTTTCCCTTTCCCTTTCCCTTTTCTTTCCTATCGTGGCTTTGTTATCGTTATTGTAAGTTTTGGTTCGAGATAGTAATAGCTTCACAAATAATCACTCGGTCTGTTTTTTTGCATCTTCTAAATTAGACTTATGTTGGCTTGATGGATTGGTTAGTTTTAATTTCCAGGGGGGCAAAGAAACAGGAATTCTAAAGCTTAATTTGGTATTTTGTGAGCGAATGGTTGATACAAAGACGAAGGGAGGGACATTGCTTCTTCCTGTCAGCCTGCGAGTGCTTGTGCTTGGGTCGCGTCGAAGTAGTCTTATTGTGGACATTATGGACTAATTGCTTTATCATCGCGGTGGGAAGTAAGGGAACACGCAAAAAAAAAAAAAAAAAAGCATGCGTGTGATGGCTGGGGAAGTTACTCCGGGAGATTGAGAGGTCGGCGGGTGTGGGAACGAGTGAATAAAGAGCTGACCATCACACGTATGGCTGTGGCTGCGGTTCCTCAGAGGGGAAGGGTTTAGGAAAGGATTCATTGATTGATTGAGTCAGTATGGCCAGCGGTGATGGTTGGGCGTGCACTTCCAACACACCTTCAAACCAGGATATTAGCAGTAGCAGGATAGGAGTACGCTCCTGCCATCTTCCTTCGCTATCTGTAGCTGTGGCCATAGCTAAAAAACTAACAATTGAAGAATGGACAATAGGTAATATCAGCATTCCTAACACAAGCGATCCTCTCCAACCTCATGATCTAGTACATGTACGATCACACCTCTTCCACCACTTTCCATCCCCCACCTCATCCCCCCCCCTGGCGCGCACCAAAATTCATTCACCACCTCCTCACCCACCCCCCAACGCTGGTTCTGACATCCCCGTCTACCACTCCGTCATAGTCTCGAACATATCCTGGACCTCCTCGCTCACGCACTACCTCGCCATACTGTCTACATTCCTGACCTTCTCCCCCACCCCGGAAGCCGTAGGGGGGGAGGTGGTGGAACCGTGGGTGCAAGCGCGCAATACCCAGCATAAGACTAGGCGTAATAACCGTTTACTCTCTCTTGCACATATCCTTCTGCGCAAGAACATACATACACGTGTGTGCACGCGCTGGAGAGAAGAGTCCTTCGCCACCCGCCACACTTGCTGCATCTCCCGGGAGGGGGGGGAACATTACTTCGCTAGGCCCGGGAGGTCCCGGCGTATCCTGGGTATGGAGTATGTGCGGTTGTGATAGTTGGTACGAGAAGGGTTTATAAGGTTTGTGGTCTGGGGAATACTCTGTTTTCGAGGGATATTGAGTATTTTATATATATATATATGCAGGATGGCATATAATACTAAAAAATGGCGCCAATTGACCAAACCTTAGTTTGTAGAATTATGAACCATATATGATAACTCACGTGCCCAGAAAATTGCAGCAAGATTACGAACGAACTCGAGAACTATCTATATCAATTCCACAAAACTATGTGCGTAACCCCCCCCCCCCCACCCCCCTGCCGCATTATCTCTCTCTCATCCCAACTCATCTTCAATCCTAACCCTGGTAACTTAGACCATAACCCCCCTCAGCTCCAATTCCTCTGCAATCCCATGCATCTCATCATACAGTGGCTCCAGTCTCCTATCCAGCTGGGCACTGAGTGCAGAAATAATACTCGGAGACAGCCTAGGATCTGCTATAGCATTCTCATGAGCTTTTAGGAGATCATTGATTTCCTTTCTGAGTTTGCTGTGGGTGTTTTTGAGTTGTTGGATTTGGGGATCTTGCATTTTGTTAGTTAGGAAGCAATTGATCTCAGGTTTGAGGGATGGTGATAATGATGATGATGATAATAATAGTTATTGGAGTAGTTCTTAGTCTTCAGTTGGTTGGAAGATGTAGAAGGAGGATGTGGAGGGGGAGTAATCGTCGTACTCAGAATGGAAGGCTTATATACTACTTACTCCTTGTATAGTACACTAGGCTAGTTATCTAAAACACTGAATTTGCTAAATATAATGTAGGATTGAGGTGTAGTAAGACAGTAAAACATTCAAGATCACTGTCCTGCAATATATTATATTGCTCTCTGTAATGTCTTACACATAAGTTTTTTTTGTGGTTTTTGAGAAATTCGGTTTGTTGTTTCATTGGTGAGTACTAGCTAGCTCATGGCTTAAGCATGACATGTCGTGTCATAACAAAACCAACATCCTGTTCCTACAAGGAATAAAGCTAAGCACTGCGCCTTGCCTGGGACTCAGAATCCTTAAGCGTGTGCACTGTATATAACCATATTCCTCTAGCTTAGGGGGGGATGCAAAACATGCATGGAAATTCTGGATATGGGGGCAATGTCGGGGTATGATATATCATGCTGGTTCCAGGAGTGGTCAATCGTCGACCAGGCAACTGGTCCGGGTTTCGATCACGGCCCAATTGGCGACGATACGGGTACTACTCAATTGTGTGTTTGTCTCACTCTAACTAATGATCAAACCAGGACAGTCATTGTTTTTTGCAGGATTGTTGGATAGTTCCTCCGGGATTGCTCTAGACTCTAGGCCGTCCCGAAGGGCGTGTTTTGGTGCTAGAGGAACGCACATGCACTGAGATAACCTCCTTTGCTATCACTCACTCACTCTGCAAGCGCTGCTAAAAAGTTAATCATAAAGAATAGTATATTCATGATTCTTATAATACAAAATCAGTGATCCCCAAGTTGCTCCCCAAACCGGCTCATAAAACTGTCAAGCTATAAAATGACCGGGTCCGCAAAACACTCAGCATGATACCAACCCAACCGGCCAAGGAAACCTCGCCCCATCCAGGTCAACAAGGAATATTTCTAGATACCTCAGGTGCAAAAGGTAAAGAAGGAAGACAGCAAGGAAAGAAAGAGAAAGGGAGCAAGAAGCTGCAGCTAATTCTGTTTGATTTTATCAGGAAAACCTCTCAGCCGCTACAATGTTCATCTCCATCCCCACCACCGCCTAGTCCTCAAGCCTCACAATCTTTCACGAACAAAGTAACTCGAGTGACATCCCATGATTAAAATACAGATGATATTACAACGACCCGATGCGGCACCGGATACCCTAGAGCGAAGGGGAAAAAATGTTATCGTGAAGAAATAACAAGAAAGATAGGAGGGAAAAGGGAAACCCGTGGGTAGAAGGATATTATTCAAAGGAAGCCACGTAAAACGCAAACCTCTAAAGGACCCCAAATGACGCAAACGAGAAGGAATTTTTTTCCGGCCAAAAAACCGGCCCGGGAAAGAAAAGGGGGCATTAAGAGAGGAAAAGAAAACAAAAAAAATGAAAATAGAAAGCAACACAGTTACGCCTAAGCCTTAATTTCACCAGAAAATCCTAAGAAACCGGGGGAAGGGAGATTCGTAATCGTCGTAAGATATTTTGTCTATGCCTGAAGAGACTCTGAGAGTTCCATTTCGATAGCTACCCAGAATGCAGTTTCGAGGGGATCACAGACCGGTGATACAGGGGTAGGTGGGGGGTGGGGGATCAAGAGCTGCTCATTGTATTTCCACATGCTCATAGGCAAAGATGGGGTGCGATTCCCTGCGTACTCTTCTTCGATCTTTGCCTTGCAGCTTTCGAGGTCGAGTCCGTTGGTATCGTTGGCTCTGTCCCACTTTTTACGCATTGCATCAGAGAGCTTGTGATACATACTCTTGATATCTTTCGGCCCGGGAAGTAGGATCATATCTTTCCTCCAGTTTAGACCTTCGGGGTTCTCCAACTCGATGATGGCATAATGTTCCTCACAGAAGTGCTCGACGAGTTGCAAAAAGCCTCTGGGATGGTTATTGCTGGGCAGGATAGTCTTGTTTTCCACACAAATTTTGCAGATAATCTTTTCATTACACAAAAACTCGGCATCGTGATCCGCCGGAACCCTGAGAATCCTGAGAATCTCGTAGTAAACAGAGTTGATATCGTGTGACCCGGGGTAGGCCTCCTCTTTGGACAGATTCGAGAAGAACGTCGCAAACTTAAACATCGGAGGCACCTCTAATCCGTTAACATATCCCAGACATCGGACGATACTGGTACGTAAACTGTTCGTCTCCGTGGGGGCACCTGGTTTCCATCCCTTGCTCTGCTTGACAACTGGGTACGACTTGGCCGAACACCAACGCTCGTCACGAGACAGGCGAGGTGTGAATTTGGAACCAGCGGGTGAGAACGGCAAAACCTCTGGCCATATGGCTCCATCCCAATCGAGGATATCCGCGTACTTAGGAGTGCCCTTAGCACGGTGCCAAGATTTTACAGAATCTTCACGGTTTCCATGTTCTTCGGCTATGTGGCTGAGCGTTGCTTTAAAGCCAGCCCGTTGTTCGCAAAACTGGCATTGGAATTCCATATCCAGGGGGATGGCCAGATCCGCGAAAAGCGTTTCCCAAAGGTAAAAGATCCCCCTCATCGAAAGTTGTAATTTCGGGTTGGACCGATGCCAGCTTCTCCAAACATAGCCTAAAGTTTCCATCAGAAATGAGGCCGATTGCGTGGGGTTCGTTAGCAAGACGCCAGCTTCCGTCAGAACACATTCCCTGGCATCGTTGATCAGGTCACCCATCGCAAAATTAATGATCTGGAGGGCCTTGTTATCCTGACACTCTTTCTGTCTCTCCTTGCGCCTTCGGTCAACAGCTTCCTGAAGAATCTGGCGCTTGTGCGCTTGTCTAGAGTTGTAGTCGGCTTCGGCACCTTTCCTCTCTGCTTGGAGTTTCTTTGCGAGCGTCTTCCAAGATCGCTCCGTAAAGGCAGACCCGGATTTGAGGGCCGATAGATATGACGGCATAAGCACCAGGACTTCCTCAGAGATCGGAGGGTCAAAGTCCGTCTTGCATTTCTCTGGAATAGAAACATTGCGCTGCTTACGAATAGCGGCAATTTCCTCTCGACGAGCTACGGTTTCTAGAAGGGAGAAAGGAAGAAAAGAGAAGTTCAGCCTGGAAGTTGGTATAGTTAAATAGTGTAAAAAAAAAAAAATACCTTTCCTCTCGAACTTTTGAAGCTCACTAGCGGTTTTCATCAATTCAACAGTCCTATTCCTCTCAAACTCCAAGAAAACCTTCAATACTTCAGGGTCCTCTTCCTTCTTGCGTTTAAAGTACTCGTCCTTGAAGGTTTGAACTTCGTCCCGCCAATAAGCTGGTTCACCGCCGTAATATATGTCACGCTCGGTAGTGACAGATCTCCCTAATCCCAGCAAAAATCAGCATACGCTGGGGAGAAAGGATTGCTATAAATTCCAAAATAAAGAGGGGCACCAAATCGTAAATGGTCTATAGCTATATATTGAGACTAGAGGTGAGAATGCTTACCGGATATGTAGCAATGCCTCAAACACTTTTTGGCATTTTGGCAGAAATCCCCGGGTCCGTAAATTTCATCAGCCTAATTTCTATAGTTAATAAATAACTTTCTTCATTCCCTCCCAAGTGGGGGAAGGGGTTAATTGGGAAAGTGGTAAGCATGAACTGTGTACGTTTGGGTGCTGTAGCCTTCTGGGGCAGGTAAGGAGGGGATGGGGAAGAGGGGAGGGGGGAGGGATATTTGACAAATAATAAAGTTTGCTAAAACGGAAAAAGAGACGAAACGAAAGAAGAGGTCTCACCTTCATTCTCCCGTCTTTGAAGCACTCAAAGCACATTCTAACCCCCCAAGTCCAGTAAACCTTTTTAACACGAGCAGCCCCACAAATCATGCACCCCATGCCCCTCCACAAATTCCACATGTAATTCTCCGGATAGCCGTAAATGGGTTCGGGAAAATGAGGAAAATTACTCTTTCTGCTAGTAGCCCAAACCCTCTCGTCGTCTATGAAGGACTTGAAAGTGGAGTTGACACGACGGAGCTTGGCTAGCGTTTGCGGAGTGCAGAACGAGAATATGTTTAACCAGATCTCATAGGGAATATGCGACTTGATCGGCTTGGCCCGGCGCAAGGTAAGAGGACCGTTCGATTTTCTCGGCCTGGCATACTGAATAGGTCTCCGGTCGCTAGGGATAATCTGGAAACCGCTCAACCCGTTGCCCACCTTGCGGCGTTTGAAGGCTTGCTCTGGCTCCGGTGATAGTGAGGGTGGTATCTCGGGAGAGGGAGGCGTGGAATCCATGCTTGATTGACTGTCGGAAAAGTCAAACACCAAGTCATGCCATGTCCAAAAGTCCTCCATTGTTGCGAAGAAGGAAAGCCAAGAATGGAAAAGCTAGAGTAAGAATCTTACGGGAAAGGGGTGGAAGACGGACTGGAGTTTGTCCTCGAAAGCCCCACAGCTAGCCAAGCTGTGCAACTCTAGAGGATACAAGTAGAGTAGGGGGGAGAGGCGAGGAGGGAGTCAATGCTAATGAACGCCTCCGGTGCTGAGAAAGCCCGAAAAGGGCTCAATATCCGAGGCGAGAAAGTTGTGGGCGGGTGGAAGTGAGGAGAGAAGAAGAAGAGAAGAAGAGAAGAGAGAGCAGAGAGTAAAACTAAGGGAAGCAAGTGTAAGAGTAGGGGTTATTAGGAATAGGATTGAGTTTTGGTGATGTAAATAGGAAGGTAGGCAAGAATAGTTAGGATGGCGGATGAACAACTCAAGCTAAGCTGACGACAAATAGAAAAGGAAAGCCTCGCTAGAAAACAGGAATGTTATGGATAGGAGTGGGCAGCAAGAGCACACAAATTACCAGGAGAGAGGGGGAGGGAGGAATAGAAGCGGTAAGTATGGGAAGTTTGAGGTGAATGTTTTAGGTGAGCAAGTAAGTAAAGTATGTATGATATGATAAGTGAGAAAGAGGTAAAGAAAGAAGAGCGGGGTCCAGTATATTTTACTTCTTCCTCTTCCTCTTCCTCCCACTCACTTTACGAACCACTTTCCTAGCTAGAATACCGGTAGGCGGGCAGAGGGACAGACGACCGGATAGACGGACAGACCGAGAGAGGGAGGGGGAGAGAGGGAGAGAGGGGAGGGGAGGGGAGA
This sequence comes from Tuber brumale, assembly GCA_014065205.1. Taxonomy (NCBI): domain Eukaryota; kingdom Fungi; phylum Ascomycota; class Pezizomycetes; order Pezizales; family Tuberaceae; genus Tuber; species Tuber brumale. The sequence continues at coordinate 38,781 of JACCEG010000144.1, forward strand.
GGGAGGGAGAGGAGAGGGAGAGGGAGAGGGAGAGAGGGAAAGAGGGAGAGAGGGACAAGCCAGACAACGCAGGGAGGTCAAGCCAGGTTAGGTTGGCTCTAAGGAAAGGGAAAAAAAAAAAAAAAAAAAAGACAATAATAGTAAAATTTAATGCTTTGTTTATCGCTTATCGCTTGGTGGGGCCGAGACTCTTTTAACTTGTTCCTCAGTTGACCTCGTCAGATATTTGTGTATTCTTCTTTTATTTTATTTTTCCTTTCTTCTTTTCTTATTGTTCCTCCTCTTCCAGAACTCTTCGCCTCCTTCCTTCCTCCTTGATGCTGTTGCTCCTCCTCATGAGAGTGAGGAAGTCTATCCTATGAGCTATAGTTATACGTTGGACAATTACATGGGGACTGCAGTGTCCGAATCACGGTTAGGTAGCAAGCGCGGCAGGAAGGCGGAAGGCAGAGTTGAAGGGAGGGAGGGAGGGGGGGAGGGGAGGGGAGTGGGGAGCCATTATGTAGAGAGGCATTGTGATTGAGCGAGTGAAAATGGACGAGTGGCAGAGCGTCAATCGAGGTACTGTACAGTGCTGTACTGTGTTATGCAGAAGCAGGTGGGAAGGAAGGAGGAGCAGAGGCGAGATCTGGAGTTAAACGTTGGAGAAACAGGGAGGGACAGAAAAGGTAATTGAGGGATGAAGAGGAAGGAGGGTGAGAGGGTTAGAGTCTCAACCCGATTCAACTGAGCGTTAATACCGTTGCCGTACCGGCACTGCACAAGTATAGCTATGATACAACAAATCCAGATAGCCAAACTGCGCATAGTGAAGTTACGGGCTTCACCCTTCCTAGCTATAGCACTTGCCTCACCTTACCATCCACTTATCCAATCTTCCTCCCCCCCTCCCCCTCATTCTCTAACAGTAAAATGGAAATCCAATTGTACTGTGCTGGTACGGCCCACCAACAACCCCTCCAAAAGCAATAAAGGGACCCAAATCCATCCAGATCTCACCTCCCCCATGTCTACAAAAGAAAAAGGCCCCCCCCCTCTAGAAGGGAAAAAAAAAGACCCCCCCCATCATCTAAATCTACCACCGCCAAAAACGTGGAAGCGTGCAGTTGGACTAACCAAAATAATCTCTTCCCTCCATCCCCACAATCAACAGGGTTTACCATGCAGAAGATCAATTTCACGAAAATCCCCCCCGCCCGGGCTCGCCCCCCGGCTCTCCCTCTCCCCCCGGCTCTCCTCCTCTGCCCCCCCCCCCTCTTTCTCCGCCTCCTCTTCTTCCTCCTCTCCCTCCTCTCCCTCCTCTCCCAAGGAACCTCACTCAACTCGTAGCAGGGCAAGGGTAAGGGTATGGCGATATTATACGGCACGAGGTAACCACCTCAATCGCTAGCTGTCTCGTTTGTTGGCAAAGTAAAGAAAAGTAAAAAAGCTCTTTTTTTTTTTTCCTCACAAGGAACGAAATAGCCCTCCCCCCCGACCCAACTGAATTGCTCGGATTTGAAACCACACTGGGCGGGCCTTTTTTCTTTTCTCGTCTGCAGCATTTCATTTGGCTACCGGTATTTTTTTCCCTTTCTCTTTTCTCCCTGTCTCACTCGAAGTAATAGCTTAACCGGTACAAGTACAGTACAGTACGAGCACAATGTAGTACTCCTACCATGCGGTGCTGTATAGTGCAGTACTGTGCTCAGGAAGTAACTGCCCCATACTGTAGTTTTCAATAAGTTCCAGACCCGTGCAGCCAAAAGGAAGAGAGGGCGGGCGGTGGGGGGTTTACTCAAGTAGGGTGGGGGTGAAAAAGGGGAAAGGAAGGAAGGAAGGAAGGAAGGAAGGAAGGAAGGAAGAAACGAGATACTGGTAGGTGCGAGAAGGAGAACAGAAGGAGTCAAAACTCACATACATAGATGCCGTGCCCGTAGCATCAGGATCAAGATCAACAACGAATGATCCGCGCTCCAGCAGAAATCAGAAATTAGCTACACCTCTAAGCATTACCGCTGTAGCAGCCTTGCAGATCTCGGTGCTAGCTTAAGACTTTTTTTCTTTTCTTTCTAGCTCATAAGGCTGAGGAAGGAAGTGAAAGTGAGAGTGGATGGGGGAAGAGAAAAAAATGATATTTTCCTTCGCTTTCCTTCCCGAAGGTTTCCCTGCTCACCTCATCCTCATGCTTGTTCTGCGTAAACCAAGTACAAGTGCAGTACTGTACAGCGTACCGTAGGATCAGGCCCGAATTATGATTGCAGTACGGCAGGAAGTTCTACAAACGGGTAAGGAGTACCTGTACCATATGGCAGCAGAAACAGGCGTTAGCCATAATGGAATATATTGTGCTTTTCGGGAGGGGGGGGGGGGTTTCTTCCTCCTTCACATTTTTCCCTTCCTTCCTTCATTCCTTTTGCTTCTTGGGCCCTCTTTTGTTCGAGGTACAGTACGTTGCCGATACTAAAATATAGTGCTTGCTTGCTTGTCACAGGCAAAACCCATTTATTGTAATATTCGGGGAATAAACTTCCCGGACGAAACGAAATGAAACACATAAAATCGTGAGTTTGCAGAAAAGAAAACATTATAATATAAAGCTAGAGGAATGCCTCGTGTTCACAATGTCACTTCATTTTTCCCGTTTTTCTTTCCTTTTCCTTTTCCTTTTTTTTCCCTTTGTTTAATCACTTACCGGTATTCTCTTTTCGCTCCTGCCCAATTCTAACTGTATAATTCTGCACACACAGGATGATCACTAACTTTGTTCCTATGAAACACTCGCCACCTTGCCAGAAGACTTGGTGGCGAAATGAGACAGTGCTGATGGGAGACGAGAATGATGAAAAAGTGAAAAAAAGTGAAAAAAAATAAAAAAGTGATAGAATAAAAAATATAGGATATAAAATATAGGATATAAAAAATATAAAACATACAACGCCTGATTACAAACACCTCTTCCCGAGAAACTTAAGGGAAAAAGGTGGAAAAGGTGTGCAGGAAAGTGAGACGCCTAATGAGGAGGTTTATCCGAAAGAAATAAAAAATCATGAAATGGTTATCATTTTTGTTTTTGCACTCATGTCTTATACATCCCAGAAAACTTCTAGTCTCAATACTGCATCTGGGAAGAAGATATCCAACACCATTTCTTCGAGGCTCTTGGCTATCTCCCTGACTCTCATCTTATCACCCTGCGCACCTCCTTCCCTTGGCCTCAATTCTGTCCGCAACCTGCAGCCTACTCGCTGCTTGATCTCTCCCGGTCCCTTCCTATCGCTTAGTTTTCCTGTGAAAAGCTTTTCCCCGAGTGGCGGTTGCCCTGGCTGCGAAGTCTGGTTTGCTAGGTACAGGGTATACTCGGTTTCAACGCCACCGGATTTATTGCGGGTGCTTCTATGAGTTCCGTTGATGTTCAGGAATGAAGAGCCACCCTTTGGTGGGGATGGTGTTGGAAGCTTTGACGGCGACGAGGGTGAGGTCTTTCTTCTGCTGCCAGTCCTCTGCACACCACCCAACCCTTGGGGTCTCGGGTGTCCGCTGTTTTCTGTGTTATTTGCAGACCTTACTTCCACTGCTTTCAGGCCTCTGTTTTCGCCTTCGACGTATCGTCTTCTGACGAATGATGGCTCCAACTCCTTCTCCGCACTAGGCTTGAATTTTATAAGCTTAGAGGGAGACTTTAGGCTGCTTTGAACACTATCTTCAATGATGGTGCTTTCGCCACCGCTTCCTCTTCGCGATCCGCTAAGTGATTCACCATCCTCGTTGCGTTCTACAACGTGGACCTCCATGGAATCTCCTCTGTTATTCCTCGGGTCTTCGGGTACGTTTAGTGTTTCCGGAGCCGTGAAAGGGAGTTTAGGATCACAAGGTGGCTTGACTTCGCTTTTCTTTCGGATAACTTGCGCTAAGATGGATTCGCTGGCAGCAGCCTCGGAGTGAAGCGCAGTGGCGGGAGAAGTAGAAGCATGGGTTCCTGGTGAATGAGCGAGCGCAACACCCCCGGCGGAGGTTTGCCCGCTATCGGAAGATACTCTGTTGTCCGGTATGGTTCCGGCGGCTGCTGGGCGAGACTTGGAAGCTTTGAGGGCAATTGCAGAAGTAACCATCTCGGTCCGAGTTTCCGAGATAAGCGTTCTCCGTGAAGATCTTAGCGACGGCGATTTGGAAAGTCTTGGGATGGAAGCTGCCATCGAGACTGCCATTACCGCAGTCTGCGGAGGAGTTTGTTTTCGAACAAGCCTGAGAGAAGAAACTGGAGAGGGATATTCTGTAGAGGGTGGTGGCGAGGGCCTTGTTGAGGCTTTGGAAGAAGGTCTGGGGATGTGCGTTTGTGTCGGGGGGCTAGCAGCTTGTCTTCGGAACGAGCTCACGCGGGTTGGAGGATTAGCCGGTGTCGATGGGCGAGAGGTCATGGCGGCAAGCGACTTAGGTGAAGTCGACGGCGCAATCGTTGGGGCCGGGAGGCCGGTCGCCATCACGGTTTCCGCTCGGGCTGGCCAAGGAATCGATGAAGTAGCCTTGTAGGAGGTAGGAGGTGTTGGCGGGAATTCACATGTGGGACGGGAAAAGTTGGCCATAGGTTTGATACGGATTGGCTCGGACTTGGGGAAATAGGACCCCGAGGTTGGGGTTGGGCTGTCCGCAGGAGTGGGAGGAAGGCTAGTTTCTCTGGTCTGAACACGGGAAGACCAGGGCTTTGATAGGGACCCAGTAGAGGAGGGTGGCGACGGCAATGGCGCAGGGCCAGACGCAAGCCGGGGAGCTGGTGGAGGTGTTGTTGGCTTTGCGTGTAGTGTTTGCTTTTTCATGGGCTTCGGGGGGGGGCTTGGAGTTGGAGAAGGATATTCAACTGAGTTCACAAGAGGTGAATGTTTCTGAATTGGCAGGACTAATAAGTCGAAGAGGTCTTCTGAGCCTTCGGCTGATTCCGCCCCTGGTGAGTTGGGTGTCGGTGGGGTAAGCTCACTTTTGGGTACTTGGCCTTGGATTGGTGTGGGTTCCTTTTTTGTAGGAGCAATCACAGGTGTTGGCTCTCGGTCTGGGGTAAATATTTCGGGCTCAGAAAGGGTTCGGGGAAACCCTGTTTTGACAGCTGGAGGTGTGATTGGAGGTGGTGGGGTATGCTTTCGTGGCCTTGGGGAAGGTGCAGAAACGGGAGCCGGAAGAGCTGTAATGGTTGGTGCAGTGATAGCCTCTGGAGTTTCCGGAGCTTGATTCAGAGGCTTTACAGGAGTGGTCGGAATATCAAGCGCCGGTGTTTGCTTGCTAGGTAGCTTTGAGAGTGCCATCGGAATCAGACCTGGCGATTGGACCCGCGAGCTAGGGGTGGATAAAAGGCCTAGCGATGGAAGATTTCCAAAAAATGTCGGCGAAAGTGGACTCAAAGGGATATTGGTAGGTGTAGTTGCCCCGGATGATAGATTGTAGGACGATGCCATGCGGGGCAATGCCGGTATCGCCGCACGTAGTGTGGACACCACACGGGAAACTGGTACAGGCGACGGCAAGGGGCCGCTAGGAGCCTCGAATCCGAACACTTGTGAGGTAAGAGGGAAGTTTGAAGTGAAGTGATTGTTAAATTTAGCCTCCCTGCTGCTATTCTCCCAGAGTATTGTTCTGCACGAGTCCTCCAAGATTCTGGACATTTTGTCAACGACAAAGGTGTACATAACCGCATTCTCGGGGCTAGAGCACTTCATTGTGGGCACAGTCCAACTGTTGTAAAGGATGGGTTGGTAGTGACTCTGGGCTTTCGTAGCTACATCAAACTTCCCTTCTAATTGAATAAAAAGCGTGCAGAGATAGCACGATTTCTTGCTGCACCCGATAAATGTGGGACGCCCGATATGTGGGTTCTCTTCGTAGAACTTCACCATCTGGATTTCAGCATGCACCGTGAGCTTCTCCTGGCAAAGCTCTTGATATCGGCTCGCAAGCCTTTCATCTTTCAGGTCGGTAACTGATTGAAGGCGCTTGAGGCATTGTTGCACGCTATTCGCGGTCAATTTTTGGGCAACATCGCCGACGTAGATGCCACGAAAACCCATGGATGCTGCGGCTTCCGAGGCAAGTTGGGGGACCGCTTCAACCTCGAGGTTGGTGAACATCTCGGGGTACCTCTTGGCTCCTGTTACTAGAGCCACGCTGGCGGACTTGTATCTCCCCAGCTTTTCGATCATTTTCGTCAGTGGCCTCGGGCTGTGAACCGATTTCAAGAACGCTCGGAAATTTCTGGACACGCGAAATCGATAGCAGGTGTCTAGTAATCTCTCTAGGTCTTTTCCGGTTTTCTCCCTATCCATAGTGACAACCCTCGTACACAAGTCGTAGATTTTCTGGAGCACCAGTCTTGCCTCTTCGTCGACGAGCGATTCGGTAATGTTTGCATCTTTCGTGCCCAATGATTCCTCGAAAAGCTCGGGCAATGATCTGCTAGCCTTGGAAAACCTCTCTTCTAAGTCCGCATGGATTCTCGGCCGCTCAAGTTCGAGGACCCTTCGCCAAGTCTCCGCCTTAACATCGGCTTCGGGCGATTCTGGGGTAGGAAGGTCAGTAGAAGCTTCCAATGTGTCGCTAGGTTCGGGCAATGCTCTTACCACCCCTCGCAAGCTTGCTAATCTCACTGCAAACGCCTCGAAGCCCATCCAATATCCATTGAGAGACCCCCTCTTTCATAGCAACTCTAAACCTGAGCGTGCTGCCGACATCAATAACATATTCCTCCTCTACACAGCAGGCGGTATCACCGGCTCCTGCCGCAACCAAGAAGGCGAAATGTTCTGTCAAATCCCGTTCGACCTTTTGTGGCAGCATGCTCCGGTATCCACCTCTCTTCTCTCTCGAATCGGCATTCTGATCGACCGGTTGGACTATCTGTCTCTGGGGTGTTGGATTAAGCAGGCATTGCAACGCAACAAGTTGAACAAAGTTCTTCCGACTCCTCTCCGGCCACACAAATGTATTTGGGTCGACAATTTCGAGAGGCTCTGCTCTGGTGTTCCTTCTTGGCCTATGTCGTACTGAATTTGCTCGCACCGAGTTTCCTCGTACAGTCGACATTTTCCGCGTGATAAGGTGTGATCTGAAATGAAAGCACTAAAGGGACTTTGGACAAAAAACTATGCTCTCCAGCTAAAGGCGGAGGTAAACAATAAGAAATTAACAAAAAAAGAATTGAATAGTCCCACAACGCAATAATCGGGAAAAACAGGCACCGCCCGGTAATCAAGATGATGTTGTTAGGAAATAATAATGAATTTTCACCCTATCGCCCACGTCGAACAAAAATCCCAACAGCCAGCTCAGGGGCTTTCCCCCATTCTCTCGTGGCGAGTATATATATACCAGGCCTCAAGTACGTTTCATGACGATTGGGGGATAAACGAGGAGTAGCCCGGCAGTACCCCGAGGCATACATAGAAGGAGGTAGACGGCAGACACTCCATCACCGATCAAAGGTAACCCCACCCCAATAACTTCTTCCACGTCAGTCGAGCCCACCTCCTCAACCTACATCCTCACCTGTTAGCGTAAGCGGCAATGGGAGGAATAGCACTCATAGGAGAAAAAATAAAGGCTCAAGAAAGAGTAGAAGAATCGGATTTTCACCACTAAGGATCTGGGCCATTTGAAAACATGGCAAAATTGCGGGTGGAATAGGGCATGGAAGCGTTGCTCTCATACCGATACTGCACTCGCAGCAAAGCCCCATTCGGATCGATGGTGGTTGAGCATGAAAAGCAGGCCTGCATGCAGTTGAAAACGTACAAGTATCTGAACCCATGCGGTCTCCCGGATTGGCAAATCACCTGCAGACCCGCCCATGGACAACTTTAAACCACCAAGAAATAGAGACCACGCAAGTCGCCGACGGTAGGGAACGGTAGGCGGAACTTTTTCTCTCCATAACATGATAGTCCTGTCAAGTATGGTACTCGAACCGGTTCCCTACGGTATCTGTATGAGGAATTCTCCAGTCGAATAACGAGAAAACCGCTCTTTCACCCTCCCTCCCTTCCCCCTCTGGTCCCGGTCGTTCTCCTGTTACCCTCTTCCCTCTTTTTTTCTTCTTTCCTTGTTTTTTCCCCTTGATTTATTTCCTAGGAGAAACCGTGAGCCGCAGAATCGGTTAAGCGAGAGGCGTGAGCGGCAAACACGAATCGTGTAGTCTCTTCCTGGCACTCGCACAGGTAGGAGAGCGAGGGGACCAGCAGGCGCCAAAGAGCGTTGGCAGGTAGGCGTTGTGGGTGTTAACTGCTGTATCTTGACTTATGGTTAATTGGCCCAACATGTCTAAGAAAGCCCTGGGTTGGTCCATCCTTGGGTAAGGAAGGTAAACTTCAGATGAACTAAAAGTTGATATAGGTCCACTTTTTCCCTTTTTTCCCCGCGAATGGCCAATCATTCTTGGGTAACATGCGGGTTCCCCGTCGAATCCACTGTCCGAAATCTCTTCGGCCAATGTTAGGAAAACGATAACCTGTTTACAAACCGACCATCGGACTGGCCTCACATCCGTCGACTTCATTGTGACATTTCCGCCTGCTCTCTTGGCCCTGACGCAATTCATGTTGGGCTAGCGAGGAATTGGTCAATCCCTTTGCCAAATTTCTATTCCACCACATCAATTGAAACGGTTATCAAACGTTAGCTTAAAGTATTGCAGCAAACATCAGGAATTGAATCGCGTCAGGAGATATGTCATTTTTGTAGGTATGTCAGGAATTGAGATACGCAGCTCAGACTCCGAAATACGCAGAGTCTTCCTAGGGTTCATTGCTCGTTAATTTACCATCGATAGATTTGCTCAAATGAGGCTTATGTTAAGAACTGTTGTAAATTATTTTGAGGACTCTTGTGCGCATCCGTCTTCCCGACCGTGCAACCAGAAGCGCTGTTCCTGGTCCGGATCAGTACAAGATGCCAAGAGATTAGATTCTGGTAATGATAAAGCCAACACGACACTATCCAGGTAGGGCCTGTCGCATAGAATTACCGTCAAATCTAAATTGTAATTGTAAAGGAGAGCACAGTATGTATCATACCTCGATCTAGCCTAATAGATCCACCCGCGCTGGTGGCGAGATAGGGTTGACCCAAAATTTCCCACGCCATCAAGATCGAATGCGTGTCATCGGCCCTGCCAGCGTGTTAGGTGAGAAAATTCTGGGAAAAAAGGTGAGCTGCGCAGGACATGGATCAGGCTAGGCCAGGATTTTAGGTGTATCATAAGTTAATCCACAAAGCCTTTAGTCTATGCCCCCCCCCCGCATCTCGGAAAGACTGACCATGGAGGGGCGTGTGTGTATGGTACTGGTACTCGAGTACATGTACTAGGTAGAGGAGTACTTGTAAAGTATGAGTACATCTGAGCAGCTGCGAGTGGTGGTTGGCAGTTTTAGCGCTCCAGCTTCCTTGAGTAGGTAGGTAGTCGGTGAGTTAGAGGAATAAATAAGCAGTATGGTGGTTGAGATTACGGTCACATTGGGGAATAACTAATTTAAGGCTGGGGGGCCAATTCTGATTATCATAGTCCCCGAAAGTTGAGGGGCCCCGCAGCACCAAAATGAGTTTTGGTGCCATACAACTCGTAATTTAACGTTCGAGAAAGATTCTTTTGCCAACCGGGAAGCCCGAATTTGCGTTGATATTTCACATCACGGCCCTGTGGCATCGATACCAGTAGATTATCTAGGGAGCTACAGTGTACAGATGTAGAAGGCTCCAGCGGTCGAGCAGTGTACGGTAGGAGTACAGTGCTGTTCAATAGGGAGAGCCGCACGAAATTGGCGTAAATATTATTACGTGCTTAGGTATAGGTTTGTGGGAATCTTTGCCAAAATGTTCACAAGTGCCTCTATTTCCCCAAGACGGCATGGGGGGAAAAACAGACAAGCGACTTTTTACTGCTCTAGACCAGCCAGAGCTGATTAGCTTAGAATTGTATCGTTTGTTCTCATCCAAGAACATCGTCGATTGTCAATATGGCATTACCTAAAATCAGCAGACGTAAGGGGGCGAGTAATTTCGATAAAGAATCAGAATCTACCTAATCTCTTTAGCATTATAATAATATTATTATCATAATAATATCATTACACTAGCAATGGGCTAAGCCCTACCCTCACGGGTTCAGTTTTAGGACTCTCGTTGAAATTGATCATGCAGAAACTCTCAAACTTTTTGACCCAGGGTCAGGAAGTAGAGACATCCTCTTTTTTTTTTTTTTTTTTATGATGATAATAATATTATGATAATATTATTATTATACGGTATGTTAATTTTACCCTATTTGCCCCTTCTCGGCTTGAGCTGGAATCTCTACCCTAAGAAGCTTCTCCCCAACGTGGGAATCCGGGATCAAGGGCCTGATGTATTATGATATTTGGGATGGCGTACGCACGTCAAATTTTGAACCAATAGAAAAGGGTTAGCATAGATAAGGCATGGACACGATAAGGTATTATGCCCCATAATATCTGGCTCCTGCAGTCTGTGAATTGAGTTGCGTGCGGTTGTATACTCGTAGAGAGTTATTGCTATAATAATATTGAAAGGCGCCCCATTCTCACCTAATGTTTTGAGCATCGGTGGTGGGACTAGTAGTCTAACTTAGGGGATATCGGTTGTGATGGTGTGTGATGGTGGCGGGTGATGGCTGAGATTGAGTAGTAACGTTTCCAGAGAAATGATCGCTCTTGAGACTATCAATGGCCCTACATGAGCTAGATTTTTAATACTCTCATGCTGTTGTAATATGACTTCCGAATACGCTTCAGTCACGTCTTTGAGTACGACAGAGTTTCCTCAATTGTAATAAGGATTACACAATACTGTTGTCATAGACTTTTCTTTTTTTTTCCTTACCTACAGCGTATGTCATGTACCGATTAGCTTTTCTCTCTGTAGTACTCGTATAAATAGGGACCTATGGCCCTTCCAGATAGCAACAATCAAGCAAGCAGTACAACCACAATTAAGAACAACAACACATGCCAGTACTACCACTGCGAGCGAGTCTCTGTGTAGCCATGCTCGAGTAGTGTTAATTCCGGGGAATGGTAGTACGATACCAAAATTAATAAGGTGCAGATATCTTATCAGAAGTGGCCTCCAACCACACGAGGCATGCGGGGAAAGTTAATAACTGCATTGTGAAAGACAGCATAACGTTTCCATTCCAACACGAAAGAGAAGCGCAGGAGTCTCCGCTTGCGAACCACAGCACGAGAATGGCAGAGGCCAAAGTGCAAAACCCAGAATTGCGACCCTCTTTCATTCGCCCTCCACTGCAGCTCACTCCACATGTCACCCATGATCACGAAAAAAAAAAGAGCTCCCCATAGGTCAGTTACCATACCGCATCCACGAAAGAGAACACAAGCTCCTATGACCGAATCATCAGCCCGCAGTACTCTGATGCACCCAGAGCTCTAGCCAGAAGTCTAGTGTGCAAACGAATTTGGTCACCTTCTCCTCTCACTGGAGGGATGATAATGGGGCATAATTGAGAATCTGACAACGCATATACTGCTAGAATTACCACACGTAGTTGTGGTCGTATAAGCGTGGGTTGGCCAGTTGGTTGGATGGGTGGCTTTCGCAGGAGAGGATAGCGGAAGTGAGAAAATATAGCTCATGGCAATTGCGCTATAATATGCTCGAGTACATCATTGACTCTCTACACCCCCCCCCCCCCGTACTGTGTGGTTTCCCCACTCTCCCACTCGTTGCTTCGGAGTATGGTATGGTAGTCTAGCGGGCATCGCTTGTCTCGTGACTGACATGGCATATCCAATCGTACAGTGCATGTCCGAGCTTTATTCGAAACTTCACGGCAGAATTTCTAACTAGCTAGTGTGAGTTCGTTTGTCGTGTGCTTTCCCTTTTTTTTTTTTTGGTAATTGTTGGATGATCGTTTGCTCGCTGTGGGAGCGCCGTAGAACAGAGCGCCGGGAATTGCTGAAACCTATGGGGTTCGGGGAATGGTGTTGGTGGTGGGTTGTTGGAAGAGGAAAAATGGGCTCAAGGGATTGAAGGTTGAAGGGGGGGGGTAAGGTGAGATTCTGGGGGGGAGATTGCTCGGTTCTCGAGTATGTGAGTCCTGCCTGAGCGCGGATATTATCGGTAGAGCGCCGGTGCCGTACTGTCATGCCGGTGGGGGAAAGAGCAAAGATGGGAGCTGTGTATAGCATTGTAGTTTGTTCGAGTACTGTACAGTACCGGTACTGTGCCGAGGTAAACATCTAGAATAAGATACATGTTCTCTCAGTGGCACCGTGAATTATCGCTTTTACCACCACCTCAGAGGTTAATCAAAGTTTCTGTATCCGGCTACCACCTCTTTCTTGAAAATTAGCGCTATCTCGTGGGTTAGTGGATACTATTGTTTGTATCAAGAGCTGAGGCTGAATGAATGAACCTCTCTCAGAGCTTGATGTGGCTCGAATCCTAAGGATCCCCCGCCGGGAATGCCAATATCGTATCCAGATGAATAGTTTACAAGTCCTCGAATGCACGGCAATAGACACTTGGAACGGTTAAGCATCAGAGATCCCGAAATCGTGTTTTCTGGACTTGTTCCTGGAATACATGAATCGGGCGGGATCCCACAGTATAAATAAGCAATGTGTAGAGCTTCCCTCACGATCGATGGAATAGTTGAGCCACTGGACTGCTAGGTTAGCAATAGTGATGGGTGGGGCATACAAGCATGATCAGCGAAACGTGGTTGAGAAGGCCTGTCTGTCTGTCCGTCAACTACTCGAGTATTGGGTTTGTGCCTGAAGCAATGGAGGGAAAAATCGGGGGGATTAGGTTGGAGCGCTGTTCCGTGCAGTACTCGAGTACTGTACTAGTACTGTGCCGTGCATTTCCGGGTGCTTGTGGAACTTTGTTCTGGATTGTTGGTCATGGATAACTTACGGTGGTGCTTGGTGTGACTTGAATCCGGGACTCGATCTGCGTAACTTATTAGACTAACTTGAGAGTGTGTTGGTTTCAGCCCCGGAGGTATTCGTGAACACTACTACCGTACCTCCCCTAAAAAAGTGTAATATCTGATCTGAAGGTACGACATATAAATAGCAGACCACCTCCCTCCTTCCTTAAACTACACATTTTTCTATAAAAGAACTACCCCTATCATAGAGAAACATGTCTACCCAAGCGCAATACCGGTACTTTGGACCATAATTAAACCAAACCAAGGGCACAAGCTAAATGTAGAGCTTGTCGGCTGAATGGATCAAGTCCGCCAAGAAATATACCAAGTGATACAGCAGAAGCTACCTATTTGTTTAGGATAGGGTGATTGGGCGGGCCGAGGTATCCTAATAACTTTAGAAGCATTGCAATTTTTCTAGTTATACCATTGACCCCCCCCCCCCAACCACTGTAGTCGTCCGGACATGGCCTCGCAGTTTTGTTCGAGTCAGGTACCAGGGTCAGGTACCAGGCAAGGAACTCGTTCGGGAGCTTCCCTGTAGCGGACTCTGCCATAAAAGTACCGCTCTAAACGACTTATATACCGGTATAGTAGATTCTCCCGTATGAGAGAGGATCCGGGTGCGGGATTCTGATCCCTTCCGACCGATCTATTCCTGTCCCAAGTGTCAATTGCACTAAAACTTTTAACACAGCAAATATTATCTACCGTATCTACTTGTTTTAACAATGCCATTGTTGGATTGGGACCGATTACAGACAGATATTCAATACCGTACTTACTCTACCGCCATGATATCACACAGTGCATCGGAGGAAGCCCATTTCCCGCTGCCCCTTCCCATTTCATCATTCCGAACAACCTCAACCCCCTCCCCTCGATCCCATACCGATTGTACAGCTCTACTGTGCGTGCATGTCGGAGTACCCGACCAGACTCACATTCGCAAACAACGTAAATGAAGTGAGTAACTCTCCCCTTGTTAACTTAGTGCTACTGAGTTCTCTCAAGCCGAGAAGCAGTATGTGGTGATTCCAAGGAACGCTCATCGCAGAATAGCCTAACGCTCACGACTCGTCACTTCTCTGTCACTACTCTAGAAGGTGTTTTCCACAGTTCGTTGTGGCTGGTGGTGCCCAACCCCGGTGTGCTTCCCCCAGAGTGTTGAGGGGTGGATTGTGCGTGGTGTCCGCCCACATAACTGAATCGTTTGGGATGGGGTACAGTACATGTGATAATTATGGGTTCGTTTTGCTAGTCAAGGAAGTACCGCTCTAGATTAAGGATAGCTAGAGTGTGTATAGTATGGATAAGTGCTATAGGGTTTGGATTGTTTATTCGATAGCAAGGAAACGTGCTTCTGTTATTCTCGGCGATACAGCGTGATTCAGAGCTCGGGTTTTCAGTTGTATCGGGTTGTGGGGACCTGCAATTCCGTTACGCGCGAGCAAGGGCAAGGGAAGCTTTGAACACCGAGAAATGCTATAAAGTTGCCTAGCCGGCTTGCTTTTATTGTACAGTCCAAGCCGGAATTTACTAACCCAGGGGTGTTAGTGGATCATCCACAATTATTCGCAATTACTCGAGATCATCCCTCCCCCCCCGGAGTTCGAAGTTAGGCCTCAAGTTAGGTGCCATTCACTTCTCACCCACTAACACACGCAGACACAAACACAAAGCGTACCTTTAGTACATTAATTATACACTCAGACTTCCATATTAGCCCTCTTGCAGGGGGATGTCGGCATGGCCCCGCCCCTCCTCCCCCCCGCACCCGCTTCTTCATCGTCACCATCACCGCTGTCGTCCCTTCTCCTTTTCTGCCCCCTAAATCTCCCTCTAGCCTCCACCTTCCCTTCAACTGGCAACACCCGAGTACCAGCAAACACCACCCCCTCCGCCCCTCCACGCGCAGTCATCACAGGATGTGTTCTCCCGGGTAACACCTGCCACTTGCGAACTCTCGTCTCATGTACGGTAGGTGCAAGTACGATGGTCGGATCCCCAACCCCATATTCATTGTCTGCCACCCCTTCGCCCTCGTTTATCCACTCAGCCTTTCTAGCTGCAGAATAGCAATCCGCGAGTTCTATTATGGATTCGCGGTTCTGACTATATGCCACAATTTGTGCAGAGCCTTTGAGGAGCGGAACAGTGTGTCGAAGGATACCCTTGAGGTCCATGAACGCAGCTATTAGTAGGCCGTCAAAACCGCCTTTTTGGGCCTCTGCCACAATGCGCGATGTCTTTTCCCAGCGACGGTGTTTGCGCCAATATGCCGCACGCTTTCCTCCCTTAAGTGTAGTGAGAGTTTCAGTCGGAATTTCTTTAGGTTTTTCGAGGGAACTGTCATCATTTGGTTCAACCAGTTGTAGCCAGTTTAGGGTTCTAAGGTGTGTGTGTAGCGGGTGGGATGTAGTGGGGTTGTTGGTGTCATAGGAAAAGTATTTTAGTAATGAGAGGTTTGGCTGCTCGTTTGGGTGAATGAGAGTTATGGTGTTCGTACTAGGGAGAGGGGTATCTGGGTAGGGTTTTCGGGTGGCGTCTTCTTTGAACTCTTGGGATTCCGTGGGCATGTGTTGCAGGAGGCCGAGCCTTTCAGCTACAGCGGAAACTAATAGTCCACCAGATTCATCAATTACCAAGTAGCGGCCACCGTAATGGACATTGGCGAGGGAGAGCATCACGGCAATGGTTTCATTGCGCATTTCGAGGATTTTTATGGGCTCTTTGGTGTCGAGAAGGTAGGTTGCTAATGACGCAACGGTTAAGGGAAGAACTGTAAATCGTCGAAGAAATTTTTTGGTCTTGCGAAGGGTATATTTCTGCAATGCGAAAGGAGTCTTCTGATGGATGGCGGTATGCGATTCTAACAGTCTCTGAATCAAGTCCTGCCCGACCCTCCTGTCAGCTGAGAAACCCAATCAGGTGTAAGAAGAAGAGAGGTGATACCCTTCCAGAACCAGTTCCTTGTTTCTTAAGCTGCTCAATCTCCACCCAACTTAATTTCTGACTGAGCGGATCATCAATGGTCTCCTTGTTTGTTCGCATCACTTCACCTCCATCCTCTTCCGAGTCAGCACCCGCAATTTCTAAATCATAATGACCCGTCCCTTCTGCTTCGGCATCTTCACCACCTCCGAGTATGTCTCGTGTTACCTCCTCTGCCGAAGCCAGTCGTAATCCTACGGCCGGGGGGTCAAGAATGTCAAAAGTAAGGTTGTAAGGTCTGTAGAGTAAGGCATTTGAAGGGAAAGAACCGAATTTCCCAAGCGAGATAGTGACGTCGGGTACAAGTCGTACCACTCGAGGAGCACCTGATGGAAGGCGGAGTAGCAGATGGGTGTAGGGATGTATTCGTTCTTCCGACATTTGAAGAGTATCAGGGGGAAATTTTTTTTTTTGGAGGCTCATCAATGGAGGTTTGACCATGTTCAGATAGAGTTACCTTACCAAGGGATCTTATCTAATCTTGATTGTTGGTGTGTTCAGGTTTGGATAAGCGGTCTCTTCACACAGTATGAAAGTATCATAGTATCATACCGGTAGTCTATGATGAGAGGAGTTGCTGGTGTCGTTTGTCTCGGAGGTAGAATACCGGTACCGGTAGTCTACCGGCAGCCGGTAGGCACAAACACCGGTACCGGTAATCTTGGTTACCCTATCGCCACTGCACCGGTATGGCCACTGGGTTGTGGGAAGTTTGACATGGTACGTAAATTAACCTGTTTATTGAGAATGATCTTCATCACTGCCACTTATCTCGTGCGAACAGATTAACCGGCTTTCTCTCTCGGTCTAAAGGTTACCGGTATGTTAACGCAATATATCCACGAAAACTCGCTCTTGAGATTTCCCGCGCTGGCGTAACACTCTCCCTTTACATCTAAATACAGCAAGGTATAATAATAATAGCAAATGGTCACACGGCACAATCACCATCGTCTCCACATCACTACTATATCATCACTGTTTTGCAAAGAGCTGATTTCAGAATTTCACCTCTCCTCATCTCATCTCTTCTCCTTTCTCGCCCTCCTACCATTATCTTATCCTTATCTTGCCACCAACACCTCAGGTTGTATACGGGAGTTGATACGAGAGCCAATTTGTCGTGTTTGCTTCCCCAGAGGAAAAAAAATAAAAAAAGTAAAAATATTAAGAGGACCCCCCCATTCCAAAGGCAGACATTTTGAGCCGCGTCACCCCCTGCGACAGCGCGGACGTAACCAGCCGCGCCACCAACACCCTCCCTCTCGCATTTCTCAGCGGTCGACTTATTCCTCTACCTGCCATCATCAACCTTGCCCTCCGTTTTCTTACCCCAAACAATTTTTCAATGGTTCTCAAGAAACAGAAAATTTCCAGTTTCACTCCTTCTACTCGTCCACCTTACCCTATTCTCGAGGGAGGCAATCCTTCTTCCACTCCTTCCAATTCCCAAGTCAACCCTAGTGAACCCTATTTTCCCCCTCTGCTCCAGTCACCAGCCTTTGACTTGCAGGATCTCGATCAGGTCCAGAGGATGCCATGTGGAGAATCCGCCGGCACGGCTATCCCTGTGCCGGGATCTCCCAAGGTCGGACAAAGCAGCGGTGAACAGGTGCGGGAGTCCAGCCCAGAGGTGCGAAAGAGCTTCGACAGCAGCAGTGTCCCTAGTATTTTACGGCCTGGGGTCGCAGTGGAAGCTGTAAGAAGAAGCTCCGAGGCTGAGAGAAAGGACGAAACATTTATGCACAGAGCTCCAAGAGAGGGCACTAATGAGAGTGCTGCCATCTCCGTTGCTTCTGATCAGGAGAGAGATTTGAGGAAGAACAAGTCGGAGATTCTGGAGGGAAAAGAGGCCGTCGGAGAACAAACACCAAAATCTGATGCCTGTATGTCCTTTCATCACTTGTTGTTTCCTCCGCTTTTTATGTCAATCTCCAGTCATTTCTCCTTGCCCAGTTTGGAATTTCCAAGTGTGTTGCACCAAAGGAGCACGGGCTAATATCCTTCCTCCCCTGCAGCCTCACTGGCCCCGCAAATGTCAGCTACACTCTCCTCAGCCGATAGGCCATTCACTGAATTTGGTCCATTTGGCAGCCCCCTAGATCCACCATTCTCAGATGTCCCTCAAAATTCGCAGATCCCTTCGCAACAACAACCATTCCAACGACCAACAATAATTACCACTACATCTTCAAGCTCCGAAATTAAACAGAGACACCCCTCAATTGCTGAATCCACTGCCTCTTCTTCCTTCGAGCCTGGAGCAGATTTATCTTCTTTTGACGCGTCGGCTACCCGCGCTTACCCTGGTCAACAAGGCCAGCCGACCGTTGGTATGGGTGGTTGGTCCGAGAGCATTGCGGAGGAACCTGTGGCCGAAACTTGGGAAGAGGAATTGGAGCAGAGGGCTAAGGCTGGCGCTGAGCTTCAACGACGCACTGAGGAGGCCGTAAAACGTGAGAGAGAGGAGCGCTTGCAGGCTGAATTCTGGGAAGAAGAAAGAAAAGAGCAGGAGAGAGCGCTTAGTGCCCGTTTCAATATTCCAGGGCCACCTAAACCACCCAAGTCATCAAAACCAATTTCAGCGGAGAAGCCCCCAGAGACAACTTCGAGGCCGAATTCGAGCTCAAGTTCCAGGCCAGTCCCACCACCACCTCCAGCCCCGAGGGTCTCACCTCCTCAACCTTCAGCAGATACCACAACTGCTATATACCAGATCAAACACGTTAACTGGATCGATCCTTCTCAACCTGGGTCAGCGCTTAGGCGTTCTCCTATATTACTACAAAATGCGAACGGGCCATGCCCCCTACTTGCCTTGGTTAATGCCCTAGTGCTCTCTACTCCTGATGGCGTTAAGACATCACTTGGCGAAGTTCTTCGACTTCGAGAGCAAGTTTCGCTTGAGCTACTTCTGGACGCCGTATTCGAGGAGCTGATGTCCAGGGGTTCCGGTGGTTTGCCAGACGTCGGTGACTTGTTCTCTTTTTTGCTAACCTTGCATACTGGCATGAACGTTAACCCTCGCTTTTTGCCCTTGGATGACGAACGCCGGGTTTTGGGTCCGTCGGGCGGATTTGAGAATACAAGGGAAATGGCACTTTATGGGGCGTTTAAAGTACCTCTTGTGCACGGGTGGCTGCCTGAACCTGTAGACCCTGTCCTCGACGCAATGCGGCGGCGCGGCGCCGGGAGCTACGAAGAGGCGCAGACATTGCTCCTGATTGAAGAGGAGATCATCACAAAGGTTACCTCCGGAACCCAGCCCGAATTAACAAGCGAGGAGGAAAGAATTTGTGATGATGCCCGCATCATTAGAGAATTCATGGAAAAGAGCAAGACGCAGCTGACCACTCACGGGTTGGACGTACTAAGGAGAGATTTAAAGGCAGGACATGTTGCTATCTTGTTTAGAAACGACCATTTCATGACTATTCTCGGTGGGGGACGGATTGGAGGTGATTTGGTCGGGCTAGTTACAGATATGGGGTTCGCGAGCCACGAAGAGGTGGTTTTCGAGAGATTAGCGGATGTTCAAGGACGCCAAAATGAATTCCTCAGCGGAGACTTTAGACCTGTCGGCGGTGGAAGTTCCGATACTCAAAACAGTGGCGGTAGTTCTAGGCATCAAGCGGCACCACGACAGGAGGTTAGAAGCTTACTTGACGACAACGAAGGATGGCAGACCGTTGGGTCCAGGAGAAGTCAAAATAATGGCCAAAGCCTAGCCACCACTATTGAGCGAGCACCTCCCCCACCACCACCGCCCGGACCTAATTCTTCGGGTAATCGAGACTACGATTATGACACTGATCTAGCCCTTGCAATGCAACTGCAAGAAGAGGAGGATGAGAGACACAGACGTCACCAGAGCCGTACTAGGAACTCTACTTCCGCTATTCCTGCAGCGCCGCTCCCACATCCTGCTGTTCCTCAAAGAATGTCTGCCCCTGTCCCTCCTCCACGGGCCCAACCAGTCCCCTTCCAAACACACAGACCAGTATCAAGTTCCGAAGAAGCACCACCCCCATATGAACGTGTCCCAAGTACACCCACTGCTGCAACAATTCCCGCACCACAACTCTCCCCCCACCAACAGCAAGCCCAGAACACTGGTCCTTCAGCCCCTCCCATCGTTGGCTCAAGCTCTATCCCTGTCGTCCGACGCGGTGAGCAAGCACGCGGAATGCTACAAGAGATCAGCGGCCGCAGTGGGGGTCCGCCACCCGTCCGTAGGAGTAGTGTAGGCGCTGCAGCTACTGGGAGCGAGTCCTCGGGAAGGCGTGAATGCATTATTTGCTAGATGGTAGGAGTTTTCTGGAGTTATTCATGTTTGCACAATTGTTCAGGAGGGGGATTCATCGTCATCGCATCACCATTGCTACTAGGGACAGGATAGGGCGGGCGTGTGGTGGTATGGCATTCCTTTTGATACTGATATATTTCGCAGTGGGCGGTGGTTTAGCATAAAGCTCTCTTTACAATGTTTGGGTTTCGGGTTTTGGGTGTGACCTGGGGGGTTTTTTTTTTTTTTTCATTCATTTTTCATTCCCCATTTCCTTTTTTTGCGGTGTAGTGGAGTGGGGTCGATGTAGTTGCTTGTGTGGCTGAGGGAGGGGTCATTTGTGGGATGTATACATATACACAGTAGACTACGGTGCGTATAGTAGCTAAGCCTCGCAGAATCTTCCTAAGAACTATGATCTCCCCTTTTCGCTTGTGTTGTGGATTCATGATGTGAAATCATTGGTTGTCACTCCACGATTACAGATTATTTCTCTCTGCCCAATGAGAACATCGGGTACTGTACTGTACACGTACAATATGCGGTGCTTGTACTGTACCATACACAATCAAACAGCCCTTCCGATACCAGAACACTGAAACACAACACAGTAACTCACAAACAGAATTCCCCAAGCGCATTCCCGGCAGACCCAGTCTGGCGTGCAAGGGAGGATAATTTTGATCATGGAACACAGCACGCTGTTGGCACATTCATGCTATTCCTTCTCAAAAAGGCATTGTCGGTGTTGCCGTTCATGCGAGTCTATCAAACTTTCTCGAACATCAATAACCTAACTGTGGCACCCGTATATACATTATAATATATTATTATATATTATATATATTTGACGATCCCTCCAACACCCGTCATACACCTTGTGATCATAGTATCCTATATGGAGGGATACACATGAGTCGGCCGTGGAAGCAAAATAGAAGGTAAAGCTAGGTAGAAATAGTATGGTCCGTAATTGCGGAACCAAATGCTCGAACTGTGTATAAATTTCATAGTTAGATATTCCGGGCGAGGAGTTTCCCACTCGATATAAAAGTTGTAGCATCTTGCCTAGTAGTGGGGTGGGGGGGGGGGAGCTTTGACCGACTCCTAGCAATACGGGGTGATATAGGTCATTCGAGTGACGTCATTTATCCGCAGGGGGGGGGGAATGTTGGGGGAGAATGGGCTGTTAGCCCAGTTGTATGATGTACACATACTATACCAAGGCGTGATTGCTAGCGAATAAGGTAATCAGGGATACAGTAGGTTATTTTCACCCCTATTGTGGTCCATATCCCGGGGGGGGGGGCTGCAGAACGCCGGTGAACAAATTTCCCAATCACACTCCGGTGTGAGGAAGGTCTATCATACCGTGACGTGACGTTAGGGCCTCGATTTCGCCGGACCCCCCCTTGGAGTGGATAAGATATGCTACTCGAGTGACCTTTTGTGATGTTCCCGGTCAGTTGTTGTTTTTGGGGGGGGGGGAAGTCTAGCCGAGTTTCGGCTCGGATGTCTACCATCTAGCATCTCGGTATGTGATGTGACAGTGAATCGCTTTTTGACCATTCTTCAGAGTAATATATACGGTACGGTAACTCCAAGTACGAAACATTTCTTGTGAGAGGAACCCTTCCATAGTTGGGTCGGGGGGTGGGATGAAAAAAAGGGAGATCTCCGAGACTTTCAGGAGTCTACCTACCACTTGAAACTTATGGGTTGCATAAATACGATATATGTGAGGAGGAGGAAGGAGGAGTGGAAGACTTGAGAATTGGGGATTAATTCGTTCCGTTTAAGTTATTGATTAGTTGGGACTTTTTACAGAGCCTACATCCTGTAGTAGCATTTCTATGAATATGAATGAAATGAAAAGATATAATAAGTCTCTACCGTGGTCCTGTGTCGTAGTTTTTCAATACGTGGGTATCCCTTCCCACCCCCGGCGCGACAATACTCTTAAGAGGACTAACTACTGAGACTAGGTCCATACCTATACGACATCTTTCTCAGTAAAACCTTCACCAGTGAAGGTACTCCTGAAACGGCGAGAATAGGACTATACATGCCCTTCCAACATAAGAAGGGAGAACAGACAACAGTGAATTCCAAGAAGCCGTTGGGTGATCAGATATGATAAAAAGATTCTACTACCGTACCGTACCTCTCTATCGCTCCCTGAGCTCAAAACACATGTCAGTATCAACCCCCTGACTCCCTCCAACTACAATAACACATATCTATCTACCGCTGGTTGGTTAGTCAGTTAGTTAGTTTCCGAAACCAGCAATGAAAAAAATAAATCAAAATCAAAATCAAAGATTCACTTCCGCAATGACCGTGGTAAGACAATGGTAAGCATCCCCAATACATACATACTCAACCCCCCCCCCCCCCCCACATCCATAGATTTACGACAATCATGGTGCGGTGAATCCCCCCCCATCCGGGACCGTCAACCGTTCCCAGGAACCAGCCAACCAACCAAGTAACCTTGCCTCCCGGAGCGCCCCAGCCAATCCATACCATCCCACAACGTTCCGAAACTGCCCTACCCACCAGCCAGCCAGCCAGCCAGCCAGCCAGCCAACATATATATACTAGTCGGGTAACATCGGACCCGGGCACAGCGCGGTCCCTGGTTCCCCGAAAACACAGTTCCATAAACTTTCGGGAGGTTGTATATTTATATATTGTATCCAGGTAGCGGCGCAGGAATGTACCGTGCCGTACGAGGCGGTACGCAGGTACAAGTACAAGCACGGGATATTCCATCCGACACGTCGCGGCTGACGACCACTATTTATAGATATCACATTGGGTTGATCGTGGACTGGACAACTTGGACATGGGAGTGTGTGCCCTATTGACCCCGTTGGTCAAGTGAACGCTTTGTATGGTCGTGGGTTTTGACAAATGTAGAGAAAGAGAGGGGACAACGCATTCGTGATCTGAGCTGGCTGGTATGGGGTACAAATTGAGTGAAATTCTTTTGTGGTTGCAGGGGCATTGTGTTCATGGGGTAACTGTGGTACTGTGCGAGGGGTTGTCAGATATGAGTGGCAGTGACATATCAGGAACGGGCAGAGGTAGTGCTCGGTTCGCAAGTAGCCACCGAGCCAGAAATAGCCCGCGAATTACCAATCCCATTTTCTCGAAAGAGAACTAAAGAAACTAAAAAGCTAGTGTACATTCTAATCGAGTGACAATACATGACCACTACTTCCCCACACTACTACTCCCACTCGGCCCCCCTCGGTCAACCCAACTCCCGCCCCTCCCACCGCTACCACCGCTACCGCCTGTACCCCGTCCCTCTCCATCCATGCTCCTCCCCCACTCACTTCCCTTACCCTTCCTCTTACTCAGAATCTCCTTCCCCTTCTCCCTCGGATCAATAACCACCATCTCCTCATTCTTCTTCTTCCAAGTTAGATCCTTGCCGAGTCGATCTTTTTCAAAGCTTAGCGCATGGGTCCACAGCCCTGCCGCACCACCGTCAACATCGTCCTCCTCTTCGACATGTGCATTGCAGGAGAGACAGTTTGGTATGAAGTGGAGGTCACAAAGGTTGGATTCGTCGTCATGGTCAAGCACTTCGATGGGCTTGCCATCCGTGGCCGCTTTTGCTTCTGTGGTTGCGGTAGTGGCAGTGGCAGTGGCAGTGGTAGGAGAAGGGGCAGAGTCGAGTTTTGATTTGAAGCGTCGGAGAGCGGCGTAGGCGTCGTCATCGTCTGCTGTGGCTTTTCCACGTCTCCGTTTTCGGCCCTGGACGGATGTTGAAGGTAAGAGTGACTTTTGGATGCTTAGAAGACTCTTCTTCTTTGCCTTTGGTTCTGTTGGGGGAGGGCTGGCTCGGCGTTTTAGGCTTTCTTTGACGGCCGCGATTTCGGCATTAGTCTTCTGTAGCTTTGTTAGTTTTGGTGAGGGAGCCCCTCGGATTGCTTGAGGTGGGGGTGACGGTGATGGGGAGAGTGTCGGGTCTGGTATTGCTTTGTCTTTGTAATCGGTTTTAGTGATCGTTTCTACCGTTGCTATAGGTTGTTTATCGCCTGTTTCTGATATCTCCGATGCGACCTTTTCCTTCTGGGCGACCTTATCATCCTCGCCCGCCAATGGTTCCGCGACTACTAGCTTGGTATTGAACTTTGGTTTCCTGACAACCGCCAGCCCTTCCTCCCCTTCCTCCTCCCCACCAAAGCTCAGCAATGCCTTGACCTTCTTTTTCTTTCCGCCACTCTTCTTTTTGGGTTCTTCCTCAAGCCTTTTCTCCTCTTTAATCCTAGCGACCATGTCCTCGAAAGGATTAACCAAAATCTCCACTGAGGTGATCTTCACATCGTAAACCGGCTTCTCGCTCCCCTGCACAACCTCCATCTCCCCAATCCTCACAAGGTTATACAACGTCTCCCCAACCACCTTCCCAAACATGGTATTCCTACCCGTCAACTCCCGGCACTCTCCGAGCGTAAAGAAAAACTGACTCCCGTTATCATTCTTCCTCCCGGAATTCGCCATCCCAACCAGTCCCCTACGATTGAATTTGAGGCGGGGGTGGAACTCGTCTGCGAATAGACCACCAGGGTAGATTGCCTCGCCTCCATGGCCGGAGGAGGTGGGGTCACCGCCCTGTAGAATGAAACCGGGGACGAGACGGTGGAAAATTGTATCGTTGTAGTAACCGTCCAGACATAATTGCAAGAAATTACGGGTAGTTAGTGGGGTCTGCTTTGACCAGAGTTCCAGGGAGAGATCGCCGTGGGTTGTTTTTAGGATGACTTTTGCGCTGGACAAATCGCAATTAGCATTTTGTGCAGCCTTAGTGGGGTACAACTGTGGAGGCGAGGGGGGGGAAGAGATTATTACTCTGTTTGGGGCTCAAGATTGTACTGCGTAGCCATGTTTGTTCGTTGCGGGACCGGCTATGGGTGCAAAGGTTGGTTTAGGGGTGAGATCAAGCGAAACAAAACGTGAGGACGTGACTTCAACGTGACAGAAGCTGAGTAATCAAAGTTCAACATTGCGATGGATTGCTGACTAAGTTGCCACAAATAAAACCCCATTTAGGTACGCCAAGGTCATCTCTTCCATTTCTGGAGGGGGGATTCATGTGCTGGCAGCTGCAGCCTGCACTCCATCGATTTTGAAAGGCGGGCGGAAAGAGCAACAACTGGCAAGTCTCCACGTCACTTGTTTCGGTGGGGGTTATCCCTACTCTTTTTTTTTTTTTCTCCTTTCCTTTTTCCCCTGGACTCGGTGACACGTCGAGGCATGGGTCGGGTTTGGAAGGAGATACGGTAATGTCCCAACTAACCTGACGCCTGTCTCCCCTCCCCCGCCGCCGCCTTCGGGAGTCCCTCAACACTTTTGACCTACTCAAAGGGCTGCGATTGAAAGAGCAATTGGGGTGTGAGGAAATATCGAAGAAAACTGTAACTCTGGTTTCACCTCAATCGTCATCGTCATTACCTTTTGATTCTATACTTGTGAAGGTATCATGCCCTCTTTACTCGAGTATGTTGTTACAGGTAATTGTCGCATGGGAATGTTGAATACTGCACTTGAGCTTGTTGCAAAGCTCCCATACTTACCCGTATTACTTACACCCATGCCGGGTTTAGACTACCTTATCCTAGTGCTACGGTACTTGGAGGTCAGGAAACCGTCCCCACACAAGAAAATGACCTTTCTTGTTCCACTGCTTGTACTTGTAGAACCTGGCTTCCCTTTGGCTCAATTGCCGCTTATCCATTCGAATACCATTTACTGCTTTCCCATTGTCCCGTGTGGTCGCAGCTGGTTCGGTAATCTCTCGATTGAGAGTTCCGAGTCTTTTCCCTGCCCTTTGAGTGGAACAGGACAGCAGTCTTGCTCTCTGGGGACAGCTCAAATACCCGTGCATGCCCTCCCCCCCCCTCTCCACTCCCCCTCTTCTGCAACGCTCCATATCACATTGCATATTCATCTCTGCGAGAGAGACGGACTAGGCTCTGTTTCCTACCCATTCTCACACTTATTACTTATTACTTGTACCTACCATTCTCCTGCCTGTACCTATCCTTTCAATTCACTCTACGTATTCACTCGCACTCAAACATTCTCACACACTTTCAATAAAAAAAAGATGTCACCATCCCTCAAACGAAAGTCCAACCCGCAGGCCCCACACACTCCCTCCAAACGACTGCGAACAGATGGCCTCTTCACTCCACGAGTGAGGGCTCCTACCGGTGCCAGTCGATCCATTCCCCGAGCTTCAAGATACCAGCCTTCCTCAGCAATTCCCGCTAAGCGTGCCTTGGACGAAGAACATGTTGAACAAGGCCTAAGCAGTAAAGTCCGAATCCTAAACAACCGGGAATGCCTCCACCTCTTACCTTCACGCAAGCCATTACCAGTGCCAGTGCCAGCACTACAGAGGAAGATCAAGCCTCGTAGTCCAGTCAAGAACGCTATAATTGCCAGACTATCACGACGTAGAGCCATCCTTTTACGAAAACAGAAACTGGAGCGTATGATGGAGCGTATGGATTCCGACAATGTATATTACTTCTCCGAAGGCCTCTCAAATGACATCAAGCTCTTCACCTCACGCAGTCCTGCTTCCTTCTCAAGTAAGTATTGGACTCACGGACTCTCACTCGGGATCCTCCTCTGATTGATGTATGATAGGCTTCAGCGTAGAGATCGCAGATTTGGAGATGGACGTTGAGGAACCAGCGGGTGCTACTGCCATCACTTCTGATGGTCCTTCTCAGGCAGCTTCTGACCCTGAGTTGCCCGTCGAAGAGAAGATCAAGACAGACGCACCTGAGGAGGGGGCCACCAAGAAGAGTGGGGATGCGGACGAGGAATTGGTCCAAGATCCTGGGTCCAAACCGGAAGAGAGAAAAGAGGAAGAGAAGGACTCAATGAAAGATGCCGAAGCCGAGCCGGAGGAAGAGGATTTGATGAAGGATGACGAAGCTGAGGAGAAAAGGGAAGACAAGAAGGAGGTGTCAGAAACCCTATCAACCAGGGACAAACTTGTAAGCGACCGAGTTAAAGAACGGCTTGGGGAAGATGGTATGATTTGTCTTAGTGTTAAGACAAAGAATGTTGAAGAGGAGGAAAGCACGGCGGCGAGGAAAAGCCCTATCAAGAAGAAAATCAAGGTTGTCTTGCCACCGACTCTCGAGGAGGACGAAGATGAGGAAGAAAAAGAGCTAGAGTTGCCCAAGAAGCGGAATACAAGGCCCTCTAGTCTACGAAAAAAGACAGAAGAGGCGGATGATTCGTCCGATTCAGAAAGAGAGGATAGAGAGAAGCCCAAACGAAGAAGCTCGAGATCTAGCGTCAGAAAGAGCGAGGGTGAGGAAAAGGAGGAAAAGGAAGAAAAGGGGGAGAAGGAGGAGAAAGAAGAGAAGGAGAAGGGGCCAGATGTCCCCGAAAAGGAGATCTCTCAACCGAAGCCAAAGTATGAAGATTCGAATCCCTCGGATACCGAGAAGGATGGCGATAAACGGAAGCAGGAAGAGGAGGAGGAGGAGGGGGGAGAGGAAGCAACTACTCATCTAGACAAGATGGAAGAAGATGCAGACGCAGACACCGAGAGTACCGGAAGCAGTGGGGAAGATACAGACATGAGCACTGATGATGAAGCCCCCACCGAGACTGTAGGGTCCACTGAGGAAGAGGATGTGGCCATGAGTGAGGATGGCAATGACTCGAGTGATTTGAGAAACATTTCGGATGAGAAAAAGGAGGACGGGGAAGAGAGACAAGAGAAAGGTTTGCACGACCTTGTTACCGTTCTAAGTTACGAGAACCTAATCGACTAACAACATATGCAGAAGATGAGGCAGACAATGAAGATAATGGGGAACCATCCACGCTCATTAAGACTGACTCCAAAACCTCCGACGAAGAAGTCAGGAAACCAAAGCGAGTTAAGGCTCTCACTCTCTCTTCCCAACGCGAAGAGGCAGAAGGTATGCCTTGTGCCAATCCTCATCAACTATCCCCATCTAACATTTCCTAGCCGTTTCTACACCCAAAACACCCAGCAGCGCAGCCTCTCTCCGTTACAACTTTTCCATCACAAAGACCCCAAAGTCACCTCGCTCACCCCGACTCTTCAAACATGATCTAGTCCCCTCATCTCCCCTAAGTCTCAGCAGCTTCGCTAAGAAGAAGAAGACTCTGCTCAAAACCGAAATCGAGAGGGATGCCAGTTTGTGGATGTTGGGGAAGAGCAGTGGTCTTTATCCCAAGCGGAGACGGCAGCTACCGTTCAACCCAGCTAGTAAGATTCATTCCCCAAACACACATTAGCCATTGACTTATTCACCAATTGTCCGACAGACGTCTCAAGGCATGCATACCGCGATTCTGATTCCGATGATGGAGAAGACATGTACACCCACCACCACCATGGTTTTCAGTCATCACGATGGGAAACCGACGAAACGGAGGACGACGACGTATACTTGCATGTGGGTTGGTCCTGGGATGGCCGTGGCTGCTACAACACGTGGATGATGGAGCACGGAGCTACTCTGCTCGAATTTTGCGTGAGAAAGCTCGAAGGGTTTAATATGGCCTGGTAATTGGTCGGGCTAAATGTGTATTTTTCATCTGTTTTCCTCGGGTCGGCGTTTGTCTTGTTTTTGTGGATTCACGGCGTTTGGAGAGGTTGGGCAGCGTTTTGGTGATGATCACGATGGCCGGATGATATTACGAGATCACTATGGTATGAAGATGACGGACGGATTCAAATTTTATTTTCTTCCCCTGTATTTCATTTAGCTATCTCGCTTCCTTGGTCGGTGGGTGTTTGTGGATATTTTTCTGTACCATAGGAGCCTGGAGTGGTTAGGTTTGCTTTTCTGTTTCATCTGCTAGAATGAATGGCAGGCCATCTCCAGTTGGAACCAAACCTATTACATCACATGGTGCCCCAATTGAAGGGAATCAGTGGATGGCAAATGATCGTAAACTACGGTATCGCAATCCATTTGTGGAGTGTGAGGAGAGAACTCAATAGTGGGGGTCTGGTGTGCGTGGTTTTTCTTTGGGACCTGGAGGTCAGCGATTGGAATGAAGGTCGCGTGCGCGAGTACTGTACTCGAGTACAGTGCACCCGAACATTATCGTCCTAGGAGAAAGGCGTATGTAGGCCCTTTTGGTAAAAAAACCGACCAACCGCGAGTGATTCCTGGTGGCACGAGTGCTTTCCACCGTTGATGGATTGGGCCAGTGTATCCGCTGGTGGGTGTCTCGGCTGCTCCTAATGACCTGTCACGCAAAAGGCGCTCCAAAGGTCCGAGTGTTTAGGCTGACCGATATTAATTAATTATCATACTCGAGAAGAAGTGATGAGCCGATGCAGCCAGCAGCGTGTAGTATGATACTCGAGTGCCGGTATTACAGTCGGTGTCAAGAAGTTGATCTCTGCAGCCAGGACTGATGTTCTGCGCTGCATGGGAAAAAAACATTGGGTCCAATCAAATCTCCAGGGTTAGGGCTTTCTTATCGATAGCGGTGAGATGGACTGGTGGGGTGGAGACTCCCGTACTAGTGGAATCGCATCTGCCACCACCCCCCACCAACCACATCTCATCTCCTTGTTCAACATGTCAACACCAGGCCCAGCTCCTTTAATGGGAGCCACTTCTACTGAGACTTTTACCGCATTTCCGCCTATTCCTTCTCCCTCCCCCTCCACAACTTCTCCTCCACCCTCACTTACGAATCCAACATGTGCTACCACAGAAGACGACAGACCAACTCTAGCCAACGATGCTGTTCTCAAACCTTCGGACCCGATACCTTCGACCTGGAACTCCCGCGTTGTCTCGGGGCCAGAATTCAATGTCTTGCATCATACCCCGATCACAATCTCCTCCTTAATTGATAGCATGGCAAACATAGGCTTCCAGGGCAGTGAACTCGCTCGAGCGGTCGAGGTAGTCGATAATATGCGCACTTATATCTCCCCGGAAGGCCGCAGAGCAACCATTTTTCTCGGCTACACTTCAAACCTAATTTCCTCCGGTCTGAGGTCTACCCTCCGCTACCTTGTGGAGCACAAGCACGTCTCGGCAATCGTCACCACGGCTGGTGGCATCGAGGAGGACTTGATCAAGTGCCTCGCACCAACATATCTCGGCTCATTCAACCTACCGGGAGGGGACTTACGTGCAAAGGGCCTCAATAGGATTGGCAACCTTTTGGTTCCGAACAACAATTACTGTCTCTTTGAAGACTGGGTCATTCCGATTTTCGACAGAATGCTGGAAGAGCAGGAGGCATCGAATGGCGAGCTAATTTGGACACCCAGTAAAATCATTCACAGGCTAGGGAAGGAAATCAACCACCCAGAGTCAGTGTGCTATTGGGCTTATAGAAACAATATTCCGGTATTTTGCCCTGCGCTTACGGATGGCAGCATCGGTGACATGCTATTCTTTCACACATACAGGTCTTCGCCGAAACAGCTGGTGTGTGATATCGTGGGGGATATCAGGAAGATTAATTCAATGAGCATGCGAGCTGAGAAGCTCGGGGCAATCATTCTTGGGGGCGGTATCGTAAAACATCACATCGCGAACGCGTGCCTAATGAGGAACGGAGCTCACTGGGCTGTCTTTGTGAATACGGCCAGCGAGTTTGATGGATCCGATGCGGGAGCAAGGCCAGATGAAGCGGTCAGTTGGGGGAAGATAAGGGCTGATGGAGAGAGTGCGAAGGTAAGGCCCCGTAATCCTTTGCTAAGTCGTTCGAGGCTGATATGAAAAGGTTTATGCTGAGGCTACGATCGTCTTTCCCCTGATTGTTGCGGCGACGTTTGCTAAGGATGGTATCGCCGAGAGGCAGGAGGAGAGGTGAAAACAGTGCATGGGAAAATGATCCTTCATAAGTTTGCGTTAAAGTCTACTAGGGTTAGAGCTGGGGTTCTTCCGTTTTTAATGATATATAACTGGGCCAGAAGCGGCTTAGCATGACTCTTCTTTATTAACTTTGTGGGTGAAGGCTGTCCTACTAGAAGGGAAAAGTGCCGGGAGGTTGTGCTTATGGTAAGTTTAATTTCGTAGACGTTATGTCTGGGAAAATGGTCGGGCTTTGGGGCTAAAGCTAATCAATACTGATAACCTATCGTCTCATCATCTCTTGTCACTCGAATGTTAGGTCTTCGGCTCGCACATTCTGAATACCGCAAGTGTATTGCTGCATCTGTTCTGCTCTCCTATTGGCCCTGTGCTCACGCTGGATTTAACTATGGCGTCTTTTGGCTTTATCCTTGCTGATCGCTGATCAACCTCTAGCATTCTGAGTAACAATCGGCTAGTACCTCCCTTGATTCTTGGACGACTTCGTGGGTGTTTGCCACGAGAGGAGCAGGTCGGGTTTGGGGTGGACGCATGTCTAATAGCACTTTAATGCTGGATCCGTGACAAATAACTTGATGCGTAACACCGGGGGTTCATGGTTGAAGTGGTGGGCTCATGTATGTGAGGCAGAACCCCCGCCAGGATACCACTGCAGTGGCATGATATATCCATCTTCGACGAGATGTCCTGGATATGACAGAAATGCGAATCTGCATTAAAGGAGTCGATATTGGTCTGGGGGGGATTCTGCGAGCTTGTGACGCCTGGGTGTTTCTGTCACCTTGGGGTTTCTATCCCTATATTTCATGTTTGATGATAAAGTTGAACGATGCAAAACTGGTTTCCAAGATAGAGTCCCAATACAATTAATTCAGGAGGTTTTCAATACAAATAATTACCAGCAACTCTGCACTACTATCCTACAATCCTACAAACTAACACAGCTCCTGTTAATCAAAGTCGGCAACAAGTGTCCAACTCTCGCCAACTTCCCTAAACTCCGCCCCTTGATCAAAGAAGCCATGCTGATTCCAACTGGCCATAGCAGACTTATCATAGGGCCCATGGGTGTCCCCACCGTCCCGCCCATCTGTCCATCTAAACTCCCATCGCTTCTCCGCAGTGCCCTCTATAACCGGTGCTCTCGGCTCGGCCCAGTCTTCTCCCGTTTCGTGACGGTATTGTCGGATTAGTGACTCACGGGACTCGTCATAGATCTCGGGTTGTCCGCGTGTTAGTAAGCGATCGGCTGCGCCCGTGATCCGTTCGACGCTTTCTTTCCGGCGGGCTTCGATTGGGTCGATGGGATCTTTTCCTTTGTCAACCTCCATTTCTTCCGAGTTTGCGGCGGCCCTCTTCTTTTGACGCCATGAGTTCTTGTTGGTTTGGTTCTTCTTCCTTTTGTGCGTTGTACCGAGGCGTGCAAGTGCTTCGAGGATCGTCTCGCCTTTTTCTAAACAGGGGATTAGGTCTGCAAGGACCTGGCTTGTGGGCACTGCATCGTCTTCCTTCATCTTCACCCGTTTCTCCGCCTCACGCTTTTCCATTGCTTCCTTCGCCCTCCGCATATCCTTTCTGCTCACGCCCTCCAACCAGCTATCATGCACCGCATCCCTCTCTGCAGCCTTTCGGATAAAGTTCCCCGCTTCGTCGAATCGTCCTTCGTCCATTTCGTTCTGCATGTTGAACGCATCAATTTTGGGAGCCCCCTTTTTCTTCCCACCAGCTCCAACTTCGGGATCGATCTCCTGCTCGTTCTGCTCATCACTGTCCTCCTCGCCCTCACCCCGGCCCTTATCCTCATCGATAATGTCGACAAACTCCCTCTTACTCGCGAAATCCTGCCCCTCAATTTGCTCCAGATCCATAAACTTAACATCCTTCTTCCGATCTTTCCCCGAATAGCTCTCCTTGTCATCGTGGTCTTCCTCATCGCTCTTAAAATCAGCAAACATGTCGTCACCTTCGTCCACCATCTTGTCCGCTTTTTGCTCGTCTTTCCGCCATGTCTTGTGCGTGGCATCGAACCCTTCTTCTGATGAATCGCTCTCGTAGCCTTCAATGTCAACCTTGTTACGGTTTGATTTGCGGTTGCCGATGGCGCCTTCGTCGATTTCTAGGAAGACGTCTTCCTCGTCTGGGGCGTCCGGGGCAAGTTCGTTCGGGTTTCGGACGTCAAATTTAGGACGTTTACTGTTTGGGAGACCGGCACCCGAGCGTATCGCGGCGTTGATGGCTGATGGACGCTTGGGTCTTGGGCGGGAGGAGGACATGCTGGCTGGGGTTGGGCGGGATGGTGGGGTGGTTGTTGCTTTGAGGAAGTTTATATACGAGTTTCGGGTTGGGGGTGGTTACCCGGATTTTGGTGGTTACCCGGATTTTGCGGCAGTGAAGTACTTGTACTGGTACCGGTGTTTAAACTGAGTCACTTTAAGGTACGGTACCAGTACTCGAGTACAGTATTTAAAGCTAATATGATACGAGCGCGGCCGATAGATGCATTAGCCACGTGGGTCTGATAAGAGAGGCTTCGCGAGGCTTGCTCACCAAAAACGTCTTATCAGACGCACGTGACTAATATATCTATCGGCGCACTCGTACCAGAAACTGCCGATTGAGCTCGGAGTTTGCGGCATACCGGTACTCAGGTATTGCCCTAAAAAAAAACTGACCAATGGAATTTATCAACTGAAATTGGTTCAACTCTGGGCGCCCGGGAGGGGTGGTCCCACAATTAAGGCCTCCTAATTTGTGTCCGAGTCTTATCATGCTTTCCCATTCTCTCTTTGAGTGTGACACATACCGGTACTGTACTGTCAGTTCTAGACCTCTGCTTTACTACTACTACTACCAGTGATAGTAAAGTACCGGGACAAATCGTTGCGTTGGTGGCAACGGCCACACCTCAACCAATATAGAATCCCCACCCATACAATGGCAACAATTCAGAGTGATGAAAATTGAAATAGATAATAAATAAATATAACAGAATCTTCATATAAGGTTACAGGGCAGAACAAAAAGAGTCAATACTTTATATATCATCACTTTGGACTCAACACAGCAGTTACTTGGAACCGATACTGGATATTTGGTTACTAATATAAGAATTTAAGGCATATAAATTGTGAAGGCTTATGAGGTCAGGCTTGTTAGGGTGGCAAGGTTTTGATATTATGTTTTATGTTTGATTTCAGGAATTGATTAATGTCTAAGATATTTAGTTTTGTTTAGGCTACAGGATAGTTAGAAAAGATGTATTTAAGGACTGATATCTTTCAAGAAATTAGAAGAACTTGAAGTAGACTTTGACAGACACAGTTCTGAATACACACAGTTGAGCAGTTACTTCTTTTCAATTTGTACTTTGAATAACTTACAAGTCTGAAACTTGGTTAGCTAGTGATAGAATACTAGATAGCTATTCAGCAAACCTATTGAGATCTCTATTAGCTATATCTATATTCTACCTCTTTAGAGTCTGAGTATAGCTATGGATAATCCTAGTGAAAAATGCTTTTACCTGGCACCCTTAGCATACTCAGGAGAACACATTACATTTTTTTTATCTTTAACTTAGTATTGATTTAAGAAGTGTAAGGTAGAGGAATGATCACCTCAGGCCTACAAACAGTTGTCCACCATAAGCGACAGTCTAGAAATACTATTGTGTAGACAGATCCTGCAAAAGGGACTTGTTAAGAATGGAGGCAAAGCATTGCAGGCTGCAGATTTCTCATCCGATGAAGTAGCACAGCAACTAGCTGGAGACCTAGAATGAAGGGTATCTTTTGACCTACTTGGTGAAAGTACTAAGACTTTATAAGACTTTTCAACTATACCCACTAAGGCAACCAGTAGTGGTCAGCCAAGAAACTATCCAGACAGTAATCTGGACCACTATTCAGATAGTGATCCAGACAACATATTTGATCTAGGATCAGGAAGTAGAAAGTGCCTAGCCAAAAAAGGTAAATCCAGCAAAGCAGAAGCAGTACCTAAAACTACAGCAAAACTTACTATCAAAGTACCACAACTTCAACTATTC
The DNA here is from genome assembly GCA_014065205.1 of Tuber brumale. Taxonomy (NCBI): domain Eukaryota; kingdom Fungi; phylum Ascomycota; class Pezizomycetes; order Pezizales; family Tuberaceae; genus Tuber; species Tuber brumale. Next base: position 73,907 of record JACCEG010000144.1, read on the forward strand.
AGCAGTGAAGGAAAGGACCTTGAGCTTGAGGCTTTTGATTACTGGTATAAGGCTATACAATTATACCTACAACTACAGGAAGTGGATTCTAAATGTAAAGAATCTGGTAACTATTAGATCTCCTAGATAATAGGAATAGCGAATAAAGCAGCATTCCAAGCAGCAGAATACTAGAGTTCAAAGCTTACAAGAGATGATCTGATAGAATTGTTAAAAAAATGTTTCCAAATATCATGCTAGAAGGATAAGCTATAATAAAAATACCATGAGATTGAGTAAGTTACCAATGAGCATGTTGAGAGAATCACTATTATTGCCACCAAGAAAATTGAAACTTTCACTCCTTGTTTTTCGTGAACAAGGAACGACAATAGAATCAACTACAGGGATGATATCACTCTTAGGCTTCTACCTACATGACACATCATGATAAGAACGTTTATCTTATTATTCCTTTATACTAATATCTCCTTAGTTCTCATCTGCACTGTCTTCTGATCAAGTAGTAGTAAAGATGGCCTAAGCCTTTCATTTTTAAATATAGCAAGATTACTTAGATGATTGCACGAGGAACTAACTACATGGCTTTATTTTTATTTTTATTTTTATCATCAATTTTGTTCTGTGTTTAAGGTACACTGTCCGCATGCTGCGCTAGCTATGGCCAACACATAAACCTCCCCCCCTATGCCAGCCCGAAGCAGCCAGAAGAAAAACCGTGAATGACACCTGAACAGGAACGTACACCGGCAGACAAGACCGAAACCCCCAAAATATGACATCTCCCAAACAAGCCCCGCGCAGTGGAAAAAACTGCTCCGTCCCACAACTTGGAGTATACACAAATAGTAAAGACTGTAAAATGATAGCCACTCAAGCCCGTCAAAACAAAAGAAACAACAGACTCTGACAGTAGCCCAAACCTGCAGCGAGAACACCTTTAGACAGCCTAAATTCCAACAATACAGCCGAAGCCCTAGGCCATCTACGACAATAAATGTCTACGGCTAAATGGTAATACCTGGCAAAGGTGGTGGGAGACCGAATGGAAAAGCCCAAGGGGAAGGAAACAGGACCCGTGGCAAGGCACAGAGACCGATGCAATCTGGATTGGGAAGCCCAATGGAGATGCCCAGAGGGCGTTGAGGCAAGGTAGTGTAGCACCAGGGTGTAAGCCAAGTGAGGGTGCAGCAGTAGGGTGCAAGCTGATCCAACCATCAGGTCAGGAAGGAAACTGAATACCACCGTGTTAACTATTGGAAATCGTGTTTGTGTCTATCTAGGCGGTCCCCAGAGGCAGAAGGCAAGTGATCTTACCACATCTCTCATATAGTCCCTTGTTTTACGAGACATAGCGTCACTTAGTGGATGGGATACCACCACTTAAGCCAACCGTGGGGAAGAGCGAGATTGACCCGTGGGCCTGTTGATGTCACCAATGTGGCTTAGCGAGGAAGAGGTTTTCACATGACTCATAGTTATGAGTCATAGGTATGTTATCTTTTGCACATGACCTCATTAGAGGTCATGGATTTTGCACATATGACCACTTCGGTCATATGATATGGTTATAATGATATGTTATGTTTCGCACATGACCTCATTTAGAGGTTATGGGTTTTACGCATGTGACCACTTTGGTCACATGACTAGTTTATGACGTTTTGAGTTGACTCACAGTTGTGCGTCATATGTGGCATGTGACTCAGGGAGTGAGTCACAAGGGCGTGAAGGGCAATTATATAAGGAGGCTATTGGGGCCGAGTAGATAGGCCATCCTCCGTCTCCTCTATTTTCCTCGCGCTTGAAATCAACCCTTAACGCTTGGAGTTCATATACCACCCACCCCCTCTCTCCTCCCACAATGGCCTCGGCCTAGGAGTGACGGCCATTTCCCTACTCTCCTCATTGCCCTCTTCTGCTTTCTCAAGACGTTAGGGCTTTCCTTCCTCTTGGTGCCGGTACGCCTTTCACGCTGCCCGTTCTCGCCCCCTTCCTCGCTTAGCGAGGCCCCTCCACACGGTCGGTGACCGTTCGCTTCCCATGCTTCAGAGGGCTGGGAACACGGTTTGCGGTACGCGAGAACTCTTCAACAGGCCCGCGGGTCAATCTCGCCTTTTCCCACAGTTGGTTTAAGCGGTTGTATCCTATCCACTAAGTGACGCTATCTCTCTGAGAACAAGGGACTACATGAGAGACGCGGTAAAACGCTTGCCTTCTGCTACTGGGGACTGCCTAGTCAGACACGAACACGATTACCGAGAGTTGACACGGTCGCGTTCGGTTTCCAGCCTGTTCTGGAGGTTGGATCGGCTTGCACCCTACTGCTATACCCTTACTCGGCTGGCACCCTACTGCTCCACCCTCTTCTGCTGTCCCCCACAGGTGGCCCATTTTCTCGGTTGCGTCGCCTTCCGGGATAACTTCTATGGTGTCTGCTGCTAGCGCGTATACCTGGCATAGTTGTTGTGGGATCTCTGATGTGGTTTTTCTTTTGTTTTTTCTTGAGATGTTCCGGGCGGTTACCTTCCTATGTTTTCCTGCTTTCTTCTTAGTTAGGCTTCTCCTATTCTCTGAGTTCGCTTGCGAGGTAGGGACGGGTTTTTCTTTGGGGCGAGATGTGCGGTTAGGCCCATACCAGAGGGTCTTGGAGATACGGTCGGGCCGGGCGGAAGGAGGAATGGGGATTGTTTATGCCATAGCTAGCGCTGCATGCAAGTTCTTGTACCCTAAATAACAATGAATACATGAAGATAAAAATAAAATAAAAGAAAAGGCCGAGTAGATAGGCTCTTCATGCTTCATTCTAAGATATTTCCTTACTTATTACTTTATGCTTTGACGAATATAAAACCTTTACGCTTTTTACGAATACCTACACACGAGATGAGGACTCTACGATAAGAGTTGAGTTGAGAGAAAGAAACAGTATGATAGGTGATAAGGATCAAAGACGCGAGAGTCTCTCCCACCTTATCGTAGACATAGGTCTAAGAACTATCGTCGAGGGAGAACAACAGATATATCGTCTACCTGTTGCTCAGAACTGACACTGGTTAAGGACCTTAACAGTTGAAGAGTTCTTATGTACCGCAAACCGTGTTCCCAGCTGTCTGAAGCATAGGAAGCAAGCAGTCGCGGACTGTGTGGAGGGGCCTCCCTAAGCAAGGAGAGGGGCGGGAACGGGCAGCATGAAAGGTGTACCAGAACCCAGAGGGAGGAAAGCCTTGACACGTGAAAAAGTAGAAGAGGACCCAAAGAGGAGGTGGATGGCTGTCACTCCTAGGCCAAGGCCATCGTGAAAGGAGAGGGGGGGGGTGAATGGTTCGTGAACTCCCAAGTGTTGAGGGTTTATTTCAAGGACGAGGAAAATAGAGGAGATGGAGGATGGAACTAACAACATTGCTTCTTTTTTTTCTTTTTTCTTTTTTATCATCAATTTTATTTTGTGTTTAAGGGACACTGTCTACATGCAGTGCAAGCTATGGCAAAGACATAAACCTCCCCTCCTACACCAGCTCGAAACTGCCAGAAGAAAAACTGTCAACAAAACCGAATAGGAAAGCACACTGGCAGACAGGACCAAAAGCCCCGGCACATGACACCCCCCGCCCGAACCTCGTATAGTTGAAAAAACTCCTCCGCCCCGCAACTTGTAGTATACAAAAACGGTAAAGAGTGTAAATGAAAGCCACCCAAGCCTATCAAAACCAAAGAAACCCCACTTCCCGACAGTAGTCTCACCCCATAGCAAGGGCCACTCTAGACAGCCTTAACCCAGCCAAACAGTGCCACCTATGACAATGAACGTCTACTGCTAAGGAATATACATGGCAAAGGGAAAGGAGAACCAAAGAGAGAAAAGCTCGAGCCAAGGATAACAGAACCCGTGGCAGGGCACAGGGACTAGTGCAATCCAGACTGGGAAGCCCAGTGGAGACGCCCGAAGGGCGTCGAGGTAAGGCAGTGTAGCAGTAGAGTGCAAGCCGATCCAGCCATCAGGTCAGGAAGGAAACCGAACGCGACCATGTCAACTATCGGTAATCATATTCGTGTCTTTCTAGGCAGTCACCAGAGGCAGAAGGTAAGTGATCTTGCTGCGTCTCTCAGATAGTCCCTTGTTCTACAAGAGATAGTGTCACTTAGTGGATGGGATACCACCGCTTAAGCCAACTGTGAGGAAGAGCGAGATTGACCCTAGGGCCTCTGGAAGAGCTCCCACGTACCGCAAACTGTGTTCCCAGCCGTCTGAAGCATGAGGAGCGACTTGTCACCAACTGTGTTAGGGGGGCCTCACAAAGCGAGGAAAGGGGCGGGAACGGGCAGCACACAAGGCATACTGGAACCCAGAGGGAGGAAGGCCTCAACGCGTGAAAAAGCGGAAGAGGACAGGGAGAGGAGGTGGATGGCTGTCACTCCTAGGCTGAAGCCATTGTGGGAGGAGAGAGGGGGAGGGGGGGGATGGTTCGTGAGATCACAAGAATTGAGGGTTGATTTCAAGCGTGAGGAAAATACAGGAGACAGAGGATGAACTAACTATATGGCTCGTCATCTTCTTTATATAGTCCTTCCTACAACCTGCTTGTAAATACAAAGAACTATGAGTCATTATTACGCCACATATCACCGCATAACATAAAAGTCATATAATGACCTTAACGTTGGTCATGTGTATGAGCCACATGACCTCTTAATATGTCATCTGCATGGAATAACATATCCTTCTGCACAGTCCCCTTAGTCATTTGTATAGTGTAATAATTGCCTGTTGCTACTGTGACCTCTCTTGAACGGATAATAACTGTTCATTTCTTTTACTGAGTTCATCTGTACAATTCTTTATCGCAGAGTATTGATGAGGTCTGTTCTTCGGGTCTTCCAGATCCTGGTTGCTGTCCTGGTCTGTTCCATCGTGGGTATTCTGAAACTATGTTGTGAGGTTATTGGCTTAAGGTATATGCCTTGTAGCATATAATGCCCCTTTTTCAAAGTAGTACTATTTCAGGCCCCAGAATCTTCCATCATTGATGTAGCTGAGTTAAATGCTTGTGTGAAGAACTGAATACATCATTGCGTCCTCCTCTTTATATAATACTCTTTTCTGAGTGTGACTTATCTTTTGTGTCATACTACCCTTATAACTTACAACTGTAAGTCATGTATAAAAGCATCATCTGATCAAGTCATATGACTGAAGTGGTCACATGTGCAAAACCCATTACCTCTAAGTGAGGTCAAGTGCAAAAACATAACATAATAATGACTTATAACTATAAGTCACGTAATACTATCATCTTTCCAAGTCATATGACCAAAGTGGTTATATACACGAAACCCATGACCTCTAAACGAGGTCATATATGAAACAAAACATACCTTTAACCCATAACTATGAGTCGTATGAAAACCCTTCCTTGCTAAGCCACATTCATGACACATAGCTCCTGTGACCTCGTGATAGATGAGGTGCATAAAAGTACACCATAGCACACAGCGTCCTTCATCTTGTGTGTAGCCTCCATAACCTCTAAATCGGTCACATGTGTGGAATCATAGTATGAACCTGTATAAGTTGAAACCTGATTATCAGACTTTTGTGAAAAGTGCAGGAAAATACATGGCCATAATGGTTACCCAATAAAAAATGTTTTAAGATATATACAGTTTTATCTTTACCATATTTTTATAGAAAAACTGCATGTTCAAAAAGAACTTTAATATTTTTCTGTAACTATTAAAATTCTCTCTAGCCTAACTACTTTATACCTATGATTTCAAATTTACCAATAAGCTTAACTATATTGTTTTACGTGAATTTTTGTTCTTTGAACCTAGTGGACAACCACACCTTTCAGGCACATTACCTATCTCTACCACTTTTGTTGCAGTAGCCTGTATTCCAACATCTTAACCATCATCTACACCTATTGGGGACCTTGATGGAGTTTCAGTTACTGTTCGCTATTTACTCGATCAGTATATAAAAATCAGTGATAATCACTAGGATTAGTAAGATCCCACAGATAAAATAAGGTGAAATTTGGAAAAAAAAGAGAAAATGATAAGAATGACATACATATTAGAGAAGTTTAGGGTATTAAAAAATGGATACATTATCAATTAGACTGTGTAAATGTAGCTTTTTCAAAGTTCATATCTTGTGAGTAATGATAGTATATAAGCGAGACATCAATGTTGCAAAATGATCCTTCAACTTTAAAGTGTAATAGCTTAACAACTGATTATCTATTATCCATAATTTTTAATTCTATTAATATAGAGGAAGCTGGAGTTATTTTAGATGGTAAAAAGTGGATTTGTGAAATTTGCACTATTTTGGACATAAAACATGCTACAGAGGTCATCTGGAGTTCTATAATAGTTTCTAAGCTACTGTACACCTACTTTACATGACTAGCTAAATGGTTAAGCAAAAATAAATATGTTGTAGTTGTTGCTCAATAATCAGGTTTTAACTTATACAGACTCATACAATAAATTAAATTCCAGGATGAATATCCTTGTCATGGTACAAACATCTCCATCTACTATTTGTCAGTCTAGAATCATGATAATAGCTACCCTTTCCCATAGTTCGAGTCCCTTCAAACTTGTCTTTTCTTGACTTGATTTTCATGAGTCTATTCTTCCAGCTCTTTTAATTACATACTTAACTCTTGTAGTTGCTACTCCACATCTTTGATTTCTTTCCAAATCTTTTTCACTTTCTTAGCATACTGAGAATCATTTTTCTTCGTTTCCATCTGTGAAAGAACTTTCTTTTATACCCTATCTTGCCAGGGTAATGTTCGTACCTTTTCTTTTTGTGCCCAATAGATTGGGCAATTGCCTTTGAAGCAGCTCCACTAGCTGGTCCAAATGTCATGGTGGATTACCTTTTCTCTATAGTCTTGGAGGTACACATAGTGGTCATGTATATCCTGCTCCTTTACATGCTTTCTACTTTTCTTTGGCTGGCTGGAGTACCATCCAGCACCATCCTTGTTATCCTGATGGGTGGCACATTTATCATCACAACATATCATACACAATAATTCCTCATAGAGGGTTTTGTCTTTTGCCCATGGCAGGGTATAGTTTGCATCACTGAAGCTTATACCCCAGTAGTCGCTCTTCCATTCATCAGTAAACTTCATGTCCACTTCCCAGTCCTCATTCTGAAAGTGGTCATGGTTGGCGAACCGAACTATTATCTTCCTCTTCCTGGTTTCCTTAGCGGAAGTGGTGATTTATGTTAAGTATTTCATTTTTGTAGATATTGAAGTATGTAGTCTTTGGTTCCTTCGACTAGGGGTATTGCTAGTTGTAATAGTTTGCCGATTCTAAATAGTGTTATCACCACTAGTAATACTCATACTATCTTTGCGGTAGTGGTTAGGCTTTTCTGATAACTGTTAGACGTAGGCCAAACTCTAGTATAACTGAGGGACGTAGGCTAAATCTTTGATCAGAGAACCTGTTGAGGAAGTCTCATCTCGATGAAATAGGTAAGGTAAAGATTTCTATTGTAAATAATGTCATATTGATAAGATCTCTGCTCCATTGCTTGATGATGTCTGTAAAGCTTGGGAGGCACTCCAATATTTATATCCCACATCTAAGTGTTCGCAGACTACTTCTAACTACTATGCCTCCGAACTACTACTCTTGTTTTAATATGCAAATGTCTAGAATCTTATGATTGCAAGCATAGTTTGACTCTGAAACTTCTCACACCGTTTCATGGTTACGGAATAGTATTCCTCTATTGAGATGACTGTGCTATTTGTTATACCAAACAGTGGTCTTCAACTTAATTATCCATATAGACTAAGATATTACTGTAGTCTTCTTGGCTATCGTTCCAGTAGTCTCTTCAGTCATGAAGTGATCTGTTTCATGCCTGGCCACCTGGTGCCAATCGCAAGTCCAAGCCCCATGTGTCAGCATTTTATGGGTCTTTGACTTATCTAAGTCTTCCTGTCTGAGCATGCTTCCCCTTGGTTAGCCTGCCTCCAGAGAGGTGTCCTATTACTAGGACAAACCAACCTACAGCTGATCTCAGAAGGGTATTGAGTGGATTCAGTATGTCCTCAATAGCCTCTACTATTGGGATATCTTTTTGGAGTATTTCAGCAAAAACGTCCCATCACTTTCGGTCTATAATTAGGATGCCTAATCTTGAAGCCTAATATTCCAATGCACCTGCAATAGACTTTTTCCATTTTCCTTTCCAGATATTGCCAAAGGTCCCCTCTCATATACCCTATGAACAGTATGCGGTCAAACCAACAGCCACGACATATGTGGTATTATGAAGTGGGCTTCATTGATGTGACATTCTAGTTATAGGATGCTACTCTTGAAATCATTGCTGATCACGCGTGAGCCCTATAAGGGGGCTGAAGTGAGGTGTTACCTTCTGTAAATCAAGGGTATGTGTGCAGTTACCCTTCCTTAAGGTCTGTACTTTTTGTCTCAGATTTTCTTATGCCTGACATGAGCTGCCTCCTACCAGGCTTCGCTGTGAATACTTTTATAAACTTTTGTCCAAATATATTTTAAGACTCAGTGTGGTTATAGTAAAAAAACTTCTGTATTTACTTGGCCATGGTAGGAAAACCTTTGCCTCACTATCTTACTTTTGCTCTTCCTGGTATGTCCAGATTTCCATTATGAAAACTTTTCACTACTTCTTCCACATTTTCCATACCGGTAGCTGGCTCCCATATGTTCTCATTTTCTGAACATCCTTGCCATTTGAGGAAGTACAACAGTTGTCACTTTTCTTGATAGCGGCCATGTACCCATTTCTTGTAGGAGCATACCACGCTTTTTACTATTTTTTCAACCTTCTATTGTAGATCACTATCAATGTTCTCTGATTCTCTATAGGGTTGCTGACGATTGCCATGAACTGATTCATAACAGGGTTCAAGTAATGCAACATAGAACAAGAAATGAATGTTCTATCGATCAGATATACCGAGCTTGAAAGTTGTGTGCCTCACTTTTCCAGGATGTAGAAGGGACTGTAAAGTTTCAGGCTTTGCTTCTTTGATTTTCATCGGGTGCGCATGTTTTTTACGTTTTAACATTACTTTGTCTTCAATCTTGAAGTCTGGTTATTGTCTAGCTTTTTGGCTATAGTATTTCAACATTCCTTCTCTTATTTTTCTAGTGACCCTATTGCTGGTTCATGTATCATCTTAATCCAGTTCACATAAAGTGTTGCACCTGCATTTTGAGCATCTCGCTCTGTCATCCACTCAGTCAGTGGATAGAATCCCTAGTTCACATAAAGTGGTAACATCCTATGAGCGTTGGTAGTGGAATTGTTGTATGCATATTCAACTAATTGTAGCAGCTGATACCAGTCATCCTGATTATAGTTGACAAAACTTTGCAGCTATCTTTCGAGCACTTAGTTGGTATATCCTGCTTGTCCATTAGTTTGAAAGTGGTATGCTGTTGACATTTTTCGCTTAATTTCCTACACCTTACAAAAGGATTCTCAGAATTCTCATGCGAACTTTGAGTTTATATGCAAGACAATTTCGGTTGGCAGGCCATATAGCCTCTAGACCTCTTTCAGGAATATGGTTGTGACATCTTTAGCAGTAGCTGATATTTGTAGTCTGATAAAGTGTGCCATCTTTGTGAATCGAACAACTACAACCATTATTTGAGTGGATCCTTGTGACTCTGGTAGTTGTGTGATAAAGTCTACTGAGATGGATGCTCATACTGCGTAGAGTATTTACAGTGGTTGTAATAATCCATACTTAGTAAGTCTAGGCAATTTGTTATGTTGGCATTCATTGCAAGATCATACATAGTCATTGACCCATTCTGTAAGTCCTTTTTAATAGAAGTCTCCTTATAATCATTTTTGAGGTTTTCTCTTGTCCAAAATGTCCTGCAACATTTGCCTCGTGATATCCTTCTACAATCTTGGTGTATAGTACCTGACTATTTGGTACAAATAGTCAGCACTTATAATATAGTAGATCGTCAGTTAAGGTCCAATCCTTGGGGAAATGTTTTCCTTTGTCGTAAAGCCTAATGAGTTCTTACCTCCTTTGCCTCCAAGATATATCTTCTCTTGATGGCTGTCTATATCTCTCTCAAGAATTCAGGATTGAACTGCTTCATACCTTTTTGTAGGATAATAGCATTTGATATTAGAACCCTTTCCAGCACTTCTGAAATATTGTACCAGTGTTCATTATCTTTAGCTGATACCTGCTGACAACTGATACTAGATTCCAGTTTTTTGACGATCAATGATCTTGTCGCTATATCGGAGCTTATGAATCTTATGGCCCCACATTCTGTTTCTTCCAAGTCATCACCTTCTATTATATCTGCAGTATTGATTTTTGCTACCACCTGCTGGGCTATGCGATTGCTTATTCTTATCTGACAGTCTATATCTTTAGGGTTGAATAGTACAAACTTGAGTTTACCGGTGTAATTGGCATCAATTACCCCAGCTCCGGTGGAGATTCCGCTGCGAACTGCTAACCTGCTTCTTAGAGTAATTCTTCTGTAAGTTCCTTAGGGTAGCCTAATTGCTATCCTAGTCCTTATTGATGCTTGTTCATATTTTGGGACAATGTCATCCTCTATAGTGTATGGGTCATGTCCTACTGTCATTCTTGAGTCATTTGTTACCAAGTATGCCTTTTTCCTCAATCTCTTACCCCTAATCACAAGATCATTTCCACCACTTTGAGGTTCTAAATCCAAATTGTTTTTCCCATTCCAGTCTTGTCCTGCAATGTCTACTCTTGCTAATAGCAATACCGAGAAAACTTTCTTGTTTCAAGATTTTCTGTTCGTGATACGTACCTTCCTCTCTTAGAATGGTACTTCAGCCCTCTGCTTAATGTGTCATGCTTTTTACCCTTTGTGTCTGGTCAGTATACGATACGAAACTTGTATTTTACCAACTTCTGAGTCCATCTAATTTAACAGCGACTTCAGACTTTTGAGGTGAGGAAGTATAAAAGATTCTGATATTCGGTAACGCCTGTAATTGGTTTTTGCGTTCTGATTAAGTAGTGTCTTTATTTTTTGAATTCCTCGAGCATCGCAAGAATTCCCTCATTGTAGATTTCATAATTGCATTCCACCGAGTTTAAATTGTAGGAATGGAATGCTAATGAATGTAGTTTTTTTCACAAAGTATTGAGAAGGGACATAACTGAGTATGAAGTCACTAGCATTGGTTTTGACCACAGTTTCCTTTTCTGGAAAAAAGTGGTAGAGTATGGTGGCTGTTGTGAAGCTGTGTTCCAGCTCTTTAAACCCTGTATTCTACTCTACTCTCTATTTGCAATTCTTGGAATTTCCATGTGGAGTTTTGCTTATCAGTTTGCAGATAGCAGGAAATCTTTTTATAAATCGTCGGTTGAAGTTAGTGAATCCAATAAAGACCTACAGATCTCTAACCGCCTTAGGTGGTTTCCATACTATTATTGATTCCACCTTTCCGGTGCTCATAGACATCCTGTCGGCTGCTACAATACAACCTGGAAATTCTACTTCTTTGTCATAGAAGGTCGATTTTTTCCGCTATACAGCTAATTGAAAGTCTGATAGACTTTGTAAAACTCTTTTGACTGCTTCATTATATTCTTATTCATTATTTGAATATATAACCATGTCTTCAAGGTAACATATGACTTCAGGAACCTCAAGAAAGCAACTTCTGGGGTTGTAACAATTGCATCGGAAAATGAGGCTAACATGTTTGGCAACCCTTATCTTTTCTCCTGTCGATGCAAGATTGAGAGAGCATACTCGGCTAACAGCCTCACTCAATACCGTAATTGCTGGGAATATGGACACCATTCAGCTAGATACAAGATTGACAACCCAGTCTGTCCAATCTGCATCCTCTCCCACAGAAAACAGGTACACCGATGCCAGAATCCCACCTGCCATAAGGACGAGAACCTCAGGGCGGTGGTCGAGTGCTGCCCAACCTCTCCCCCAATGTATGTGGTCCGCAAGGGCCGGCACCCAGCTTTTGCTAGACAGTGCCCATCAAGACCTCGCCCCCCACCTCCCCGCCAGGAGTCCTCTGTTCTGCAGAATGAGGAAGCTATGGACATGATGAATGACCCCGGTGAGGGTCCTTCAACTGGTGCATGACCCCTCCTACCACCCTTTGATCCTGAAATACCCCGCCCTAGTTACGGCGATACCCACAAGACAAGTCTCCCCATCCTAGCTCCAAAACCCCAAGAGGTACCCTGCCAAATCCTGCGTGGCAGGAATCTCCCACTCCTTTCCCCCAGCCTGAGACACTGGAAGGCATGTAATGGTTGGTCACACCTCTCCTGTGAGTTCCGCGCTGGAGGCAGGCTCCCATAAGCTAATATCCGTTCTTCAACACAACTGCTTGGGAAGCTGGGATGTGTTTCTTTCCCTTTTTAATTCCTTTTTAATTTTGAACTCCCCCCCTACCCTCGTTACTCTCCAAGACCCCCCCCTGTACAGAAACTGATTCCCATCATTGGCTGGTTTTAAAGTCTTTCTACCCCCCTGCCCTAATAGTAGCCAGCTGTAAGTGGCCTGCTACCTACCTCTTTCCTCCACTCAACAATTCTCAGTCCTCCCGGTCTTCCCAGGAGAGAGGGACTGGATGGCTGTTAATTTCTACTCCTCTATTGGTTTCTTTGACTCCTTCATCATCAAGGTCCAGGTGGCGAACCTCTAAAGCACATGGGACAGCTCCCCCTTTCGCCGGACCATCTCACCAGAGGTTGCCTTCCCCCATACCACTATGCCCACGCAGGTCATTGGGGACTTTAATATACATCACCCATCGGCAGACCCAGGTCGCCTTTTTTTGACTTCTGACCTTGCTGCCTCCACTTCCTTTTTTGAAAAGGCTGCACAGGAGGGTTTCTGTCTCCTGAACACTCCTGGTATCCACACTTACTTCCCCTTCAATCCTGATTTGCACCCCTCAGTGATAGACCTGGTGTTTGCCAACGTCCTGCTATGCCCCAACTTTCGATCTTGGACTACGTCCCTCCCCCTGACTGGGTCTGACCATGTCCCGGGCCTGCTAACCCTTTCGGAACCCGTAGCTTACCCCCCCCCCTTTCAAAGCCCGTATGGACAAAGACCGATTGGCTCTCGCTTGAAAAAGAGATTAAGGCCATAGGAGTCGACCCCCTTCCTCATCTCCCGACACTCCACACTTTCTCCACCTGGTTCGACACAGCTATGGTTAGGCTAAGATTAGTGCTTAGGCTCCACATGTTGGATAAAAAGCCCTCTAGCCAGTCCAAACCACAGTGGTCCTCTGACCTTACCGCGCAGAGGTCTGCGTTCTACTCTATAGTCTGCGCAGCATGATGGGATCCTCTCCCCACGTTGAAAGAGTAATGCAAGGTGGTACAGCTCCTATATTTCAAGGCCATCAAGAAGGCTACCAACGATTACTGGAATAACTTTTTGAAAACGGCTACCCCTTGGACACTTTGGACCGCGAAATGCTTTGCCTTTGGCCATCCTCTAGATAGGTTCCTCTTGATACCTGGGGCTGACAGCCCCACATCAATTAATGAAGCACTTCTCCTGCACTTCTTTCATGAGATGAGTTCCTCCAGGCCCCTGGCCATTCTCCTTGAATTCAGGGACGTTCCCCCACTCTCCGCAGAGGAGATCACTGTCACCTTTAGGAACTCTTCGTCCTTCTTCGCGCCTGGCCCAGACCAGATACCATACTCTGTCTAGAAGTAGGTATATTCCATGAACTCCAACATCCTTACATCACTCCTTGGCCCACTGGTTTACTACGGGCACCATCCCACATCTTTGAATCTCCTCACCAAACTGGTTCCCTCCCGGGTTTGAGTACATTCAACGCAGCTTCCACTATGTCCTATGAAGTTCAGCTTTTCATGTGCTCCTAGCTCATAGTCTCAACCCTCTTCCACAACATTAAAGGTGGTTTTGATAATGTCTCTGCCCCCTCACTTTGCAAAATGCTTGCCACCAAGGCAGTAAACCTGCATATGGTCTTATAGATAACGTCCTTCCTCCATGACCACTGTTGCTGCCTGGTTTTCCAGGTGGCCCCAATGATTTGCTCCCCAATTTCGGTCAGCACCCCACAGGGGTCCCCAATTTTGCCACCCCTATTCATCATCTATATGTTGATCCTTCACTTTCCAGTCTCCCGGGGCCTTATCCTCTCCTACATGGATGATTTCTCAGTCACAGCTGCCTCCAGCTCGTACCAGAGGAATGTCCAAAGACTCCAAGGGATTACCAGATTCCTCCAGGCCAAGGCAAAGTGGTTAGGCGTATCCTTATCGATCCCGAAGACAGAACTCATGCACTGGACCACTCTGGCGCAAAAAGTCCCACCCCCACCAATCCCGGTCCTACTGGAAGGCCTTCTCTTTTACCCATCCAAACTGATACTGTGGCTCGAATACTGGTTCGAACCCTTGACCACATCCTGCTCGAATGCTCCTCCTGTCTTTCATGATCAGGCTTCCCAGCCATGATGTTCATAATGTGATGAACCAACCTCAGGATGGAGACCATGAGAGTTATGTGACCAGTATGTGCTCTACTCAAGGTGCCAGCTGTGATGAATTAGTAAATTATATGACTTTATTAGAATAGGAACTTACCTGTCATTTTCATGACCAGATACTTCTCAACTGCTACCAGAAGGCATTTACCTGCAGACCTCGGCCAGTGTAATTGTTGTTGGAAAGGCAGGTTCACAACAATTTCCTGGCAGAGATGGTAAAATGGAGCCTTTAGGATGAAGTATCCTACATCCCAATGGTACTTGACAATCTCAGCCATTGTCAACCTGCTCACCTGGTATCGCACCAGCTGCTACATGCCATCCAGAACCCTCTCAGCTCACTTGCTACCCAGGTGAGAGGTTGGGGGCTCCCAATTACCACCACTCTTCGAGCCCAAGATACTTACCTCCACTCACATTTGCTGTCTAAACGTCATTCATCAAGGATGTTTATTTGTTCAAAACAAGGTTGTGGTATTTAGTTTAGTCCACTTGGTTCAAGTGTACCTGAGGAACGTCGTTAAGAGCGGTAGTATTTTCATAATAAGTGAGAGCTCATGATGATCTGTGTTAGTAGTGAGGTGGAAAAAAGTGGGATGACAAGTAGAATTGCGAGTACCTGTGCAGGCATATCCTTCAAATTTGAGTGTATAGATGCATATGTGTCCTATAGTTTCCCTTTTAGAAAAGTATTGGTATTTTTGTGGACTGCATAGAAGAGGTTTATTAGAACTCTAAGAGTTAAAAAAGACGATACTTTATAACTGGGAAAGTAGTATTGGCCCTTTCATCAACCCTACTTTTCAGCTAACCCTTGTGATGTATCAAGAGCTTTGCTGTGGTCCAGAGTTGTCATGATTTATGAGTGCTGGTCAAGATGTACAATGGGCTAGTTACTGTTAAAAAGAGTTGGTATGCCAACATCTGTCGAATTGTACCTTGGCTAAGACTGTGTATGCCTATAGCTAAATATACCTTATACTATGATTTCTATACTAAATTGCCTTAAAAACAAGGTACACTAGATTGTATATGTAAACATATCTCTCTTCTCAGGTATGAAGCTGTACCGTACAATTAGTAAACGATAGCAGTAGCCAGTACTGTTTTTCATTACAAATGTGATTGAATAGCACAACAACAACTACTGTCATTAATTGATCTACTTCATATAAACGAGGAGTCTTGAATCAGAGAGATAGTACAAGAGAGGTATCAGGCAGGCTTATTTGTTACCGAAGGCGTTGGACCTTAAATGCGTAACTAGACATTATTTTTAAGTTAGCTCTCTGTTGCACTCTGCTTTCTATTTTAACACAAGACAAACCACCACTTTTACTTTCTTTACACAAACATTAATAGGCTGTACAAGTTCACCCTATTCTTATATGAACTGCTTCTCCATACCTACCAAATTAGTGAAGCAAGTTTACGGAAAAAGAACCCCCCAACCACTTCTACCTTTTTACCCCACTACTTCTGCCTTTCTACTCAGCTACTCCACTACCTCACTAACTGGTTACTCTCTCCACAAATCATGCGTAAACCCACTCCAAGTTAATAGGCATTTGCACTAGCAATGGTAAGTGAGTTCCAATCTGCATCTTAGTATCTACAATTCATACTTACAAATTCATACGCACAAATTCAAATGCACGAATTCATACACACAAAACTTATGCACATGCTAATGCTGAGAAAGAAAATAAATACTAGCAATGCCTTCCTCTTATAAGTGAAAATGGCTTCTGGCCGGGGCTTTGGGTCGCTTAGTGAATCCTGAAACCCTCTGTAGGAATAAGCACAGGGTAAATCTTACCCCTCTTGAAACTGCCTTTGCACATGCTTGTGTAAACCAAGGTAATTGCCTATAGCAATGCAGTAACTTCACCTGAAGCTATCTGTATTACCCAGAGCTCGAGGCTGATGTTGAAGCTGAGGTAGACCAAGCAACGATCGATGAGGAGAATGAGATCCTTGAGGTAGAACTTAGGGCAATCTTGGCTGATTGGCGGCAATACTATACAAACTAGTTCGACAGGAACAGTTTGCCACTTGGGAATCCATCAATCTCAATTGAAGTTCCTACTTGGCTGAGTTTGCCAGTTGCTGTAACTCGTTCACCAAAGCTATAGCCTGCTATTTGAATAAAGAACCTCCCAGTACATGTGACCAAGAGATTGAGAAGCAAATCGACTAGCTTTTCCTCCTGCACCAGCCTATCCTCTCCCACCACCTTGTCGATGGCTCCCCCTCCTCCTCTATACCAAATGGCTCTGCCTCCACCCACTAAGACCCCGCCACTCATGGTACCACCAACTACCACGAGGGCTTCTTCTCCTCTGATCAGTCCTCTACAGTGAAGTTATTTGTTTCTGGTGAGGCTAGCAGACCAGATTAGGAGTGCAACTATGTTGATATCATCTTGTGCTGGAGGTTTCTATGAATTGGTCCCACCATTATCATGAGCTGTAATGATTGCAAGTGATAGAACGACGAAGAAACTCCTCTGCAAGTGCATGAGACTTAGGATTGGCCTGGAAAGAGATTCTAGTGCTGGTATGGTACAATCAAGGAAGTGATTATTAAATCCTACCTGGGTAGTTTGCTAGTTCTATTAGAGATATATATACTAATATTTAGGTTTTCCAAGTCCAAACAAGTCTCTCAATGCCTACTGGTGCAAAGGGCAGTACTTATGAGTACTATCTTACTGAGGAGGATATGAAAGGGGATTTGGACATGATTGTCTATGAGTGGGAGCTTGATGCCCAGAGTTGACCTTTGATCAATTGGGTATAGCCTCTGGAGTGGCTTTTGCCTAATGTGGAGGTCTATGAACAGTTGGAAGAAGATGATGAGGACAAAGATATGGACTTTGTCAACCTATACAAGTCTGCTGATGATGCCGGTGATATTAGTGAGGGCTCTGATGATGGAGTTACAGTGAAGATGTGGAGAGTGAGTAGGGCGATAGGGGGGGCAGCGGAGGGTATGAGGAATGTGAGGATGATGAGGAGATAAAGGAGGAGGTATCCTCCTCTTGGATGTTTATCAAGTTTGAGAATATGGATGTCAATAGGATGGGGATTGGGGAAAGCTTGAGGCCGAATAGGAGAGAGGAGAGGGTGGAAAACCTGTGTTGACCCAATTCTGACACTTATATGGTTGAGCTCTCTAGAGATACAGCGGAAAACTGTTTTCCAGCCAGCATACAAGAGATTGAAGAGCCACTGCTTGGGTGGGCTAGGACTCGCAAAGACTTCTTCAGCTATCCAGAGGAGCAAAACAAAAAGATCCAAGGTATTCTTAGTAAGAGGAGGGGGTTCCTTGCTGGCAATACTCGGCTGCTAGTTGATCTTGCGGCAGTGCGGGAAGATGCTCTAGAGGAAAGAATCAACTTCGTACAGCTGGACAATATTGACCGTAAAATGGATAGACTCACCCTCCTCAATGTGGCTACCCAGCAATTTCTCAGGTGTGTGAACAAGGAGTCCTAGGATTAACTCTGCCCCCTTTTTGAACCTTTTCTTCTTGCTCCATCATCATTTTCTTTTCCCTTTTTCTTGCTTTGTAATAGGTTTTTGCCTTTCCTGATCTGCCGGTTTTCTTTTGCCTCTCTTATTCTGTCTCATTTTCTTTACCTTTCTTACTTGATCATATTTTCTTTTGCCTTTCTTGCTCTGTTTAGGTTTCTTACTTGCCTTGCCCAGAGTTTTTCTTTGCCTTTTTCTCTTACTCTATCTTGGTTCCATTTGTCTATTCCTCATGTCTCAGTTTCCTCAACTGTCCTCTCTACCTCCTTTACCTAATTCCCTATATTTCTATCAACATATCTTTAGTACTTTTACTTGCTCTTTCTACTATCTAACCATTTACCAATTCTTGCTCTGTCCTCTTGCTCTCTTCTTTATAGTTCGGAAATTTATTACTTATATTTTTCCTGTTTCTACCTTGTCTCGCAACTGATTTTCCTCTTCCTTACTCCCAATTTCTAGCACCCTATGTATTCTTTAGTTTAACGCTTTTTTATATTACTTGGTTTGAGGCGAGATTTATTTTGTGTAAATATATAAAATCAGTTTCTGTTTACCGTATAATGCAGAGTTTATCTTTGTTAAAATCCAATTTTATACTACAGTAATTCATGTGTATTGAGTGATACGGTTTATTATACACCATGTAACCAATTGCGTATGCCAAATTTCATGCACCCAACTATACACCCAAAGCTATATGCCAATAGGTACATGCCCTAAGCCCAACCATACACCCAAAGCCATACGCCCAAAGCCATAACCCAATTATATGCCCATAGCTACATGCCCAAAGCCATACACGCAAAGTTATAACCCGAATCATATGCTCATAGCCACATGCCAAAAGCTATATGCTCAACTGCATGCTCAAAGCAATACTCCTGACCATATATCCAAAGGAATCTGCCCAAGTCTAAACCCCCAACTATGTGTCTCTGGCTATATGTCTTAAGCAAGTTGTACAATGAATGCCCAAATTCAGATCTCTGCTAGTATTTGCTAATTAATACTGGTATGTTATGTCTAATCCTAATTTCACAATTCAACTGAGCAACAAAATAAGCTGGTATATGTTTTAGGCAGGCTAGTCCTGGTGGTTAGCAGGATAGAATTCTATCTCTGAATCAGAATCAGAATCTACAATTGCACTGCGAACCACTTCCATGATAGCTCTACTGGTAGTACTACCACTATGCATTATCGTCATTGAATGCAGTGTGGTATGGATATAGATTCCTTCCTTTAAAGGAACAGGAATCCCACCATATTCCGCATCCTTGCAGTGCAAGGACTCCGATGCCATCTTTTTTCTTTAAAGCTCCACATTTTCTACCTTGTCCTGCTGTATTTTCGCCCCCAACCAATATGTCCTTCCTAATGCTAGGATATCCATTCTGGCCTTCAGATCATTCAAGACATTTGCAACCTAATATTATAAGCAGTGTATGAGGCATGAGCTTGTTTTAATATTTGACTTACAAAAGAAGCGTATAACTTTATATCTCTAAGCAACCAAGTAGAGATATGGATATGAAAACTGGTTGGACCCCAGCTCACTAAAGTTGTCTAGAGTACTTCGAGAGAAGTTTTTGGCCTCAAAGAAAACATGATGAGCCAGTGCATCGGCCGCTGTGCAATGTGGTGAGAGCAGATAGATATTAGGTTTGAAGTGGCCAAGTGTGTAGGATTTAATAACAATGTAGCGACTGAGAGTCTCCATGGTATTAACGGATGATGATGGATATGGAGAAAGGGAGAAACCCAATACCCTAGTAGTAACAGAAAGTTCAGGAATGATCATGGAGACAAACTACACAATGCTTGATTCTCACCATTAGGAGGATATAGATTTGAAAATAGTGGGGAAACTCTTGAATGGGATAGCAGTGAGATAATAAGCAACCCAGTATTATGAAAGCTCATAATTATATATTTATTAAGCTAACCTATATAAGGCTCACTGCGGTATAGCCAAACTGCTAATTAATTGCTCAAATCTAGAAAGTTGAAACAGAGAAACCATCATTCTGAACCTGAGTTTGGAACCATACGCCAGGTCATTTTACTCTTTACAATGGTACAGTTGGAATCACACTGCTAAAAGATCTTCTAGCTTGAGACACAGCCTTCTATCTCATAGCCTAAATTGAGTGCTTGTATGATGGCTTGAGATTCCACTGGTTGAAGTTCCAACATTCATGCAATCGGTCAACTTCTTACTAATTTAACCGCCTTTCTTTCATTATTTACCTACTCGAACCCATACAGCTACAACTTATATTTTCATCCAATATGTGGAGACCTGCCATTTGCCTAATGCTTGTCTTCATTTCACTGTCAGCCCTTATGGTACAAGTAATTAGAAAATCTCGCAAGTTGGACAGAATGCAGTAGCAGGGTACAGAAATAAAATCCTGCAGTCTTTTTACTAAAAGACATACAGTAGTGGTTAATTGGTTCTTTTATAATAAATTTTAGGTCTGAAACTTTCATGAATATGGCTTGGTAAGGAAAGGTTTTCACATGACTCATAGTTATGAGTCATAATTATATTATGTTTCACAGATGACCTCACTTAGAGGTCATCAGTTTTCTGCATATGACTATTTAGGTCATATGACTTGATCAGGTAATGCCTTTACATGACTCATAGTTATGAGTCATTGATATGTTATGTTTCACACGTGACCTCACTCAGAGGTCATGGGTTTTGTCCATGTGACTATTTAGGTCATATGACTAGTTTAGTTGTAAGAAAAGTAGTGTGAAGAGCGACAATAGAGTGAAGATGATAGGACCATGGTGATGAGCATCCTCCATCTCTGCTATTTTCCTCATGCTTAAAATCAACCCTCAATCCAGGATTCTCAAGATCATCCACTCCCTTTCGCCTTTCAAGATGGCTTTGGCATAGGTGTGATGGCTATCCTCCCCCTCTCTATACGGTCCTTTTTTGCTTTCTTCACACGTTAAAGCTTTTCCTCCCTTGTGTTCTGGTACTGCTTTCCAATGCCTGTTTTATGCCATCGCATCGCTTAGTGAGGCCCCTCCTCATGGTCAGTGATCCTTCGCTCCCTATGCTTCAGACAGCTGGCAATACAGGTTGCAGTACACGATAACTCCTCAACAGGCCTATGGGTCAATCTCGCCCCCCCTAAGGTTGACTTATATGGTGGTATCCCATCTCCTAAGTGATGCTATGTCTCTGAGAACAACAGACTACATCAGAGAAGTAGTAAAATCTCTTGCCTTCCTCCACTAGGGACTGACTAGTAAGACACGAATGTGATTCCGAAGAGTAGACATAGTCACGTTCAGTTTACGTCCTGACCCGACACTTAGATCATCTTGCATCCTACTGCTACACATGTCCTGTGGCTGGTGCCCTACTGCTAGTTCCCTCAACTGCCATCCCCTATAGGTGACTCCTTCATTGAGGACAACTGCTCAGTCCAGGGAGTCTACCTTTCAGTTGCTGGCTCGAATTTCAAGCGTGGTTCTTGTTGGACTTGGTGCGATCTATCATCAGTTTTTATAGACATGTTTTTAGTGGTTTCTTCCTATGTTCTCTTGCTTGTCTTTAGTAATAGAAAGGAGATGTGTAGTTAGGCTCACACCAGAGGGTCCTGGGGATATAGTCGGGCCCAGCAGATAGAGGAATAGGGATTGTTATATGCTATAGCTAGTGCTACATGCAGATTCTTGTACCCTAAATAATAATAAAATTTATGAAGATAAAAAAAAAGAATAACAATGGGGACGAGCACTGACCAAGATCAACTCAGCCCTCCTGGTATACCTCTTCCCCCCAAAAGTTCTCGGAAGCCCTAACGCAATATGGAGGGGATTCAAAAGTGTCTCCTCAGTATTGGCCGAAAGGATAGCAACTGCTCTCTGAAAGTCCTGCCCCAGTTCTGCCCCAGGGCCCGACTCCATCCTGTACTCAGTCTGGAAAGGTATCTACAGGCACAACACCTCGATTCTCACCTCCCTCCTTGGCCTGCTAATATTATTTGGTTTTGACCACTGTCACTCAAAAGGGTAAACAGAATTGTCCCAGACAACCCTGGCAAGCCTTCATACTATACTCTTACATCCTTCAAGATCATTCTCCTCCCTGAAACAGTCTCCAAAATCCTGGAAAGGGTGATGGCCAATAGACTATCTACCATGGCCCACAGTTTGGGCCTTCTCTCGCCATACTAGTGTGACTCGCTCCCTGGCCTCTGATAGTATGGGTGTGCATGGAGTATAAGAGGATGGCAACTTAATCTATTTCCTAGCTACGAACATTGCTACATAAGTGAATACATGACTGTCAAGCCATGATGCCCACTGTGCTCTCCAATCCTAACGTCCATCCATGAGGTAATCCCAGTACTACATACTATATGCTAACAGCCTTAGCACCTGTGATGCATGCGCCATGCTCGCTCATGAGACCCAAACCTTTATACAACCTATGATGAAGGTCTCAACACTTTTCCTCAACATTAAAGAAGGCTTTGACAATATCTCTTCTGACTCCCTGTGTGAAAGGCGGGCTACCAGGGCAGTCAATCCCTACATCATGCCCTGGATAAGGTCATTCTTCCATAGGAGGACTTGTCAGCTAGTGTTCCAAGGATCCTCAAACAAATTCATGCCGGTCTCAGTGGGGACCATGTAAGGGTTGGCCATCTCCCTCTGACTCTTTGTCATTTATGTTTCCAGACTTTACTTTCTTGTCCCCAGAGCCCTAGTAGTATCCCATGTCCACAATTTCACGATAACTGTGGCCCTCAGAGTGTACTGCTAGAATGTCCAGAGGCTCTAAAGCCTGGTAGTCTTCCTGCAATACAGAGTAAGAAGGATAGGTGTGTCTTTCTCTATCACCAAGACTGAGCTCATATACTGGTCAATGCCTGCTTTGAAAACACCTCCTCTAAAAATCCCTGTCCTTTTTGATGGTCACCTCTTCCACTTGTCGAACCTGCTCCGTTCGCTTGGCTACTTGTTCAAACTAACTACTACCTCGTGTATAAAAGGCACTACTGCTCACTTCTCCCATTGTCTGGCCCTGGCACTGGGTGCTTTGGGCGCAATATGGAGACTTTGCAGACTGGACAAGGGCTGAGCTCCCTTCCACTACCACTACCTCGCTATCTTCTCAGTAGCGCCTATTCTCCTGTATGGCTCAGACCATTTCTCGCTTAGCCTGACAATGCTCGACAGGATATCAGTATTTTGGAGAACTGTACAGGGATGGATTACCCATTGCTTTGTGTCAACACCTATGGGTATACTCGCTTGTGAATTGTCATTCCCACTCCTCCCCCTTTTAATCACCTACCGCCAATGACTAGCCACCCTCAGGTGAGTCTGCCTCCCTCCAGAGGTGAATCCTGCATCAGCCTAACTGACCCCCACCTTCCCCACCTACTCTTCCTACTACTCCCCGAAAGATCACTGGTCCTTCACCATGAGACTGATATTAATATACGCCTCACTGCTCTGGACAATACCTGTCCTCTCACCACCTATGAGAAAACACCTCCTCCTGGACATGATAGCGCACAGGACCATCCCCTTTATTAGGCTAGAGGACCCTTTCTCCTGTACTAACCCCTTTCTCCTCTCTCAAAATGAACTCTCTTCACAGGACGCCCCAATTTCCTATAAATTAGTGAAAATGGTAGTCCTTTTGCAGCTCATAAGCGATTGTGTAATAA
The DNA here is from genome assembly GCA_014065205.1 of Tuber brumale. Classification (NCBI taxonomy): domain Eukaryota; kingdom Fungi; phylum Ascomycota; class Pezizomycetes; order Pezizales; family Tuberaceae; genus Tuber; species Tuber brumale. The sequence goes on from JACCEG010000144.1 coordinate 97,726, forward strand.
AGTTCGCTCCCCCCCTCCAAGTACCCTTATAAACCTCACCTGTCCTTCCACCCCTTCATGGGGCTAGAGAGGTTTACGGTGAATAGGATCTACCAGATGTCCCCTGGCAAGGGCTACCTTACCGTATACTCATCACTGTTCACTGAAGATCCCTCTCCCATCTGCACCTTCTACTAGGAAGATGTAGAGCACTTCCAACATACAATCCCCTACTGCCAGTCCCACTCCCTCTACTGAAAGCATCTGCTCCCGCAGCTCATGGACATAGGACTAGACAGCCCACTCTGGTTTGACAAGGCCTAGCTCGAGGCCCTAGCGGCCTATATCAGTGACACAGCAACAGGCTTCCCCTTGGGTATGCTGCCCGCCTGCTCCACACTCTCCTCTGCGAGGAGCTCCCTACTGCCAGACACTGCTCTTCCTATTTTTTAGTTTTAGGCCCATAGGCCGAAGGTTACCATACTATACTTTATATTTGCTTTAGTTTATTTTTTATTATGAGTATACGCTTGTTTATTTTATTTGCTTAGAGATTTGGTGTCAGCTATCAGACAAGGTTGAAGGACTGTCATCAGGACTGGTGTGAAGTTTCTTTTATTACGCGTTTCACAATTAAGGTTTTCTTCATACCACAACTAGTACTGCATGCAAGTTCTTATCCCTTAACTAAGAATATGTCAAGATAAAAAGAACCCCAAAAAAGAAAACAAAAAAAGGAAAAAAAAAGTAAGACTATAGGAATGAGCCATCTTTTGTCTCTGATATTTTCTTTGTGCTTGAAATCAACCTTCAATATAAGATTCTCACGATCATCCACCCCCCTTCTCTTCCCATGATAGCAATGCTTTAGGAGTAATCGCCATCCTTATTCTCTTCCCACTGTCTTCCTTTGAAATTTTACGCGTTGAGGCTTTCCACATTCACAGTTCTGGTATTGCCTTTCTGCTGCCTATTTCCCTCCCTCACTTCGCTTAGTAAGGCCCCTCCTCACGGTTGGTGACTCTTCACTTTCCTCACTTCAGATGGCTGAGAATACAGTTTCTGGTATGCGAGAACACCTCAACAGGCTCACAGGTCAGTCTTGCCCCTCCCAATTGCTGGCTTAAGTGGTGGTATCCCATCTACTAAGTAATGCTATTTCACAGAAAACAAGGTACTATATGAGAGATGAAGTAAAACTGCTTGCCGTCCTCAGCTAGGGACCGCCTAGTAAGACATGAATACTGTAACCGGTACTGGTTACTGGTTTAGGATTTTCATATATCAGTTGATATTGTTTGAGTTTTGAATATGTTTCAGGAAACGAGGTGTGCCTCTAGCCTGATAGTATAGGGTTTGATACTCTATATGTTTTATGTTTGGTTTCGAGTATCGGTTTGATACTCTATATGTTTTATGTTTGGTTTCGAGTATCGGTTTGATACTCTATATGTTTTATGTTTGGTTTCGAGTATCGGTTTGATACTCTATATGTTTTATGTTTGGTTTCGAGTATCGGTTTGATACTCTATATGTTTTATGTTTGGTTTCGAGTATCGGTTTGATACTCTATATGTTTTATGTTTGGTTTCGAGTATCGGTTTGATACTCTATATGTTTTATGTTTGGTTTCGAGTATCGGTTTGATACTCTATATGTTTTATGTTTGGTTTCGAGTATCGGTTTGATACTCTATATGTTTTATGTTTGGTTTCGAGTATCGGTTTGATACTCTATATGTTTTATGTTTGGTTTCGAGTATCGGTTTGATACTCTATATGTTTTATGTTTGGTTTCGAGTATCGGTTTGATACTCTATATGTTTTATGTTTGGTTTCGAGTATCGGTTTGATACTCTATATGTTTTATGTTTGGTTTCGAGTATCGGTTTGATACTCTATATGTTTTATGTTTGGTTTCGAGTATCGGTTTGATACTCTATATGTTTTATGTTTGGTTTCGAGTATCGGTTTGATACTCTATATGTTTTATGTTTGGTTTCGAGTATCGGTTTGATACTCTATATGTTTTATGTTTGGTTTCGAGTATCGGTTTGATACTCTATATGTTTTATGTTTGGTTTCGAGTATCGGTTTGATACTCTATATGTTTTATGTTTGGTTTCGAGTATCGGTTTGATACTCTATATGTTTTATGTTTGGTTTCGAGTATCGGTTTGATACTCTATATGTTTTATGTTTGGTTTCGAGTATCGGTTTGATACTCTATATGTTTTATGTTTGGTTTCGAGTATCGGTTTGATACTCTATATGTTTTATGTTTGGTTTCGAGTATCGGTTTGATACTCTATATGTTTTATGTTTGGTTTCGAGTATCGGTTTGATACTCTATATGTTTTATGTTTGGTTTCGAGTATCGGTTTGATACTCTATATGTTTTATGTTTGGTTTCGAGTATCGGTTTGATACTCTATATGTTTTATGTTTGGTTTCGAGTATCGGTTTGATACTCTATATGTTTTATGTTTGGTTTCGAGTATCGGTTTGATACTCTATATGTTTTATGTTTGGTTTCGAGTATCGGTTTGATACTCTATATGTTTTATGTTTGGTTTCGAGTATCGGTTTGATACTCTATATGTTTTATGTTTGGTTTCGAGTATCGGTTTGATACTCTATATGTTTTATGTTTGGTTTCGAGTATCGGTTTGATACTCTATATGTTTTATGTTTGGTTTCGAGTATCGGTTTGATACTCTATATGTTTTATGTTTGGTTTCGAGTATCGGTTTGATACTCTATATGTTTTATGTTTGGTTTCGAGTATCGGTTTGATACTCTATATGTTTTATGTTTGGTTTCGAGTATCGGTTTGATACTCTATATGTTTTATGTTTGGTTTCGAGTATCGGTTTGATACTCTATATGTTTTATGTTTGGTTTCGAGTATCGGTTTGATACTCTATATGTTTTATGTTTGGTTTCGAGTATCGGTTTGATACTCTATATGTTTTATGTTTGGTTTCGAGTATCGGTTTGATACTCTATATGTTTTATGTTTGGTTTCGAGTATCGGTTTGATACTCTATATGTTTTATGTTTGGTTTCGAGTATCGGTTTGATACTCTATATGTTTTATGTTTGGTTTCGAGTATCGGTTTGATACTCTATATGTTTTATGTTTGGTTTCGAGTATCGGTTTGATACTCTATATGTTTTATGTTTGGTTTCGAGTATCGGTTTGATACTCTATATGTTTTATGTTTGGTTTCGAGTATCGGTTTGATACTCTATATGTTTTATGTTTGGTTTCGAGTATCGGTTTGATACTCTATATGTTTTATGTTTGGTTTCGAGTATCGGTTTGATACTCTATATGTTTTATGTTTGGTTTCGAGTATCGGTTTGATACTCTATATGTTTTATGTTTGGTTTCGAGTATCGGTTTGATACTCTATATGTTTTATGTTTGGTTTCGAGTATCGGTTTGATACTCTATATGTTTTATGTTTGGTTTCGAGTATCGGTTTGATACTCTATATGTTTTATGTTTGGTTTCGAGTATCGGTTTGATACTCTATATGTTTTATGTTTGGTTTCGAGTATCGGTTTGATACTCTATATGTTTTATGTTTGGTTTCGAGTATCGGTTTGATACTCTATATGTTTTATGTTTGGTTTCGAGTATCGGTTTGATACTCTATATGTTTTATGTTTGGTTTCGAGTATCGGTTTGATACTCTATATGTTTTATGTTTGGTTTCGAGTATCGGTTTGATACTCTATATGTTTTATGTTTGGTTTCGAGTATCGGTTTGATACTCTATATGTTTTATGTTTGGTTTCGAGTATCGGTTTGATACTCTATATGTTTTATGTTTGGTTTCGAGTATCGGTTTGATACTCTATATGTTTTATGTTTGGTTTCGAGTATCGGTTTGATACTCTATATGTTTTATGTTTGGTTTCGAGTATCGGTTTGATACTCTATATGTTTTATGTTTGGTTTCGAGTATCGGTTTGATACTCTATATGTTTTATGTTTGGTTTCGAGTATCGGTTTGATACTCTATATGTTTTATGTTTGGTTTCGAGTATCGGTTTGATACTCTATATGTTTTATGTTTGGTTTCGAGTATCGGTTTGATACTCTATATGTTTTATGTTTGGTTTCGAGTATCGGTTTGATACTCTATATGTTTTATGTTTGGTTTCGAGTATCGGTTTGATACTCTATATGTTTTATGTTTGGTTTCGAGTATCGGTTTGATACTCTATATGTTTTATGTTTGGTTTCGAGTATCGGTTTGATACTCTATATGTTTTATGTTTGGTTTCGAGTATCGGTTTGATACTCTATATGTTTTATGTTTGGTTTCGAGTATCGGTTTGATACTCTATATGTTTTATGTTTGGTTTCGAGTATCGGTTTGATACTCTATATGTTTTATGTTTGGTTTCGAGTATCGGTTTGATACTCTATATGTTTTATGTTTGGTTTCGAGTATCGGTTTGATACTCTATATGTTTTATGTTTGGTTTCGAGTATCGGTTTGATACTCTATATGTTTTATGTTTGGTTTCGAGTATCGGTTTGATACTCTATATGTTTTATGTTTGGTTTCGAGTATCGGTTTGATACTCTATATGTTTTATGTTTGGTTTCGAGTATCGGTTTGATACTCTATATGTTTTATGTTTGGTTTCGAGTATCGGTTTGATACTCTATATGTTTTATGTTTGGTTTCGAGTATCGGTTTGATACTCTATATGTTTTATGTTTGGTTTCGAGTATCGGTTTGATACTCTATATGTTTTATGTTTGGTTTCGAGTATCGGTTTGATACTCTATATGTTTTATGTTTGGTTTCGAGTATCGGTTTGATACTCTATATGTTTTATGTTTGGTTTCGAGTATCGGTTTGATACTCTATATGTTTTATGTTTGGTTTCGAGTATCGGTTTGATACTCTATATGTTTTATGTTTGGTTTCGAGTATCGGTTTGATACTCTATATGTTTTATGTTTGGTTTCGAGTATCGGTTTGATACTCTATATGTTTTATGTTTGGTTTCGAGTATCGGTTTGATACTCTATATGTTTTATGTTTGGTTTCGAGTATCGGTTTGATACTCTATATGTTTTATGTTTGGTTTCGAGTATCGGTTTGATACTCTATATGTTTTATGTTTGGTTTCGAGTATCGGTTTGATACTCTATATGTTTTATGTTTGGTTTCGAGTATCGGTTTGATACTCTATATGTTTTATGTTTGGTTTCGAGTATCGGTTTGATACTCTATATGTTTTATGTTTGGTTTCGAGTATCGGTTTGATACTCTATATGTTTTATGTTTGGTTTCGAGTATCGGTTTGATACTCTATATGTTTTATGTTTGGTTTCGAGTATCGGTTTGATACTCTATATGTTTTATGTTTGGTTTCGAGTATCGGTTTGATACTCTATATGTTTTATGTTTGGTTTCGAGTATCGGTTTGATACTCTATATGTTTTATGTTTGGTTTCGAGTATCGGTTTGATACTCTATATGTTTTATGTTTGGTTTCGAGTATCGGTTTGATACTCTATATGTTTTATGTTTGGTTTCGAGTATCGGTTTGATACTCTATATGTTTTATGTTTGGTTTCGAGTATCGGTTTGATACTCTATATGTTTTATGTTTGGTTTCGAGTATCGGTTTGATACTCTATATGTTTTATGTTTGGTTTCGAGTATCGGTTTGATACTCTATATGTTTTATGTTTGGTTTCGAGTATCGGTTTGATACTCTATATGTTTTATGTTTGGTTTCGAGTATCGGTTTGATACTCTATATGTTTTATGTTTGGTTTCGAGTATCGGTTTGATACTCTATATGTTTTATGTTTGGTTTCGAGTATCGGTTTGATACTCTATATGTTTTATGTTTGGTTTCGAGTATCGGTTTGATACTCTATATGTTTTATGTTTGGTTTCGAGTATCGGTTTGATACTCTATATGTTTTATGTTTGGTTTCGAGTATCGGTTTGATACTCTATATGTTTTATGTTTGGTTTCGAGTATCGGTTTGATACTCTATATGTTTTATGTTTGGTTTCGAGTATCGGTTTGATACTCTATATGTTTTATGTTTGGTTTCGAGTATCGGTTTGATACTCTATATGTTTTATGTTTGGTTTCGAGTATCGGTTTGATACTCTATATGTTTTATGTTTGGTTTCGAGTATCGGTTTGATACTCTATATGTTTTATGTTTGGTTTCGAGTATCGGTTTGATACTCTATATGTTTTATGTTTGGTTTCGAGTATCGGTTTGATACTCTATATGTTTTATGTTTGGTTTCGAGTATCGGTTTGATACTCTATATGTTTTATGTTTGGTTTCGAGTATCGGTTTGATACTCTATATGTTTTATGTTTGGTTTCGAGTATCGGTTTGATACTCTATATGTTTTATGTTTGGTTTCGAGTATCGGTTTGATACTCTATATGTTTTATGTTTGGTTTCGAGTATCGGTTTGATACTCTATATGTTTTATGTTTGGTTTCGAGTATCGGTTTGATACTCTATATGTTTTATGTTTGGTTTCGAGTATCGGTTTGATACTCTATATGTTTTATGTTTGGTTTCGAGTATCGGTTTGATACTCTATATGTTTTATGTTTGGTTTCGAGTATCGGTTTGATACTCTATATGTTTTATGTTTGGTTTCGAGTATCGGTTTGATACTCTATATGTTTTATGTTTGGTTTCGAGTATCGGTTTGATACTCTATATGTTTTATGTTTGGTTTCGAGTATCGGTTTGATACTCTATATGTTTTATGTTTGGTTTCGAGTATCGGTTTGATACTCTATATGTTTTATGTTTGGTTTCGAGTATCGGTTTGATACTCTATATGTTTTATGTTTGGTTTCGAGTATCGGTTTGATACTCTATATGTTTTATGTTTGGTTTCGAGTATCGGTTTGATACTCTATATGTTTTATGTTTGGTTTCGAGTATCGGTTTGATACTCTATATGTTTTATGTTTGGTTTCGAGTATCGGTTTGATACTCTATATGTTTTATGTTTGGTTTCGAGTATCGGTTTGATACTCTATATGTTTTATGTTTGGTTTCGAGTATCGGTTTGATACTCTATATGTTTTATGTTTGGTTTCGAGTATCGGTTTGATACTCTATATGTTTTATGTTTGGTTTCGAGTATCGGTTTGATACTCTATATGTTTTATGTTTGGTTTCGAGTATCGGTTTGATACTCTATATGTTTTATGTTTGGTTTCGAGTATCGGTTTGATACTCTATATGTTTTATGTTTGGTTTCGAGTATCGGTTTGATACTCTATATGTTTTATGTTTGGTTTCGAGTATCGGTTTGATACTCTATATGTTTTATGTTTGGTTTCAAGGCTACCGTTTTGGAGTCTATTATGTTATGAGAACAAGGCTCTCGGTAGCCTAGGAAGTGTATTTAAGAACTGCTACTCTTTCCGTTAGAAGGAGTAGACTTCGGCAGACAGAGTTTTCAATATACTTGGTTGAACAGTTACTTTCTTCAGTTCGTTTCAAGAATCTTTAGTCTAAGACCTACCAAACATCTCGGAGACTTCAGTAGTTGCGATACAGTAAGGAGTCTATTCAACAACCTTGGCTAAAGCCTCCGGACTTTGATTCACTAGTTACCACCTTGGTACAGAACAAAGCCCGTTAACCCTACGATTACCGCATCTCCCGAGAGGCGGTTACAAATACGATTGTGGAGAATTGACATAGTCACGCTTGGTTTCCCTCCTAACCCGACAGTTGGATTGACTTATACCCTACTTGTACATCCTTTCTCTGGCTGGTACCCTACTACCGCCCCTCTCTCCAGCTGGCCCCCACAGTTGGCACCTGCCTCAATCTGCATCATATCTCAGAAATTATTCAATATTTTTCCATCTGCCAGTCCATATATTCTGGCTTCGTTCTTGTGAGATCTACTACTGTGTTATTTCATTTGTTTCAAAATGATGTTCCATCTGGTTTCCTTCTTGTGTTTTCCGGCTTTACTTTGAGGTCTGTAGTCCTATTTTCGGATAGATATGCAGGGGCTTTTAGGCTGGAGATATGTGGTTCAGCCTATACAAGAGGGTCTTGGAGATACCGTCAGGCCGAGCAGAAGGAGGAATGGGGATTGTTTATGCCAGAGCTAGCACTCCATGCAAGCTTTTGTACTCTAAATAAAAATAAATACATGAAGATGAAAAGAATAAAAATAAACAAAAAGACCACTGAGATAAGCTCTTCACGCTTCATTTTAAGTTGCTTTTATACACAATACGTTACGCTTTCCGAATACAAAACCTTTACGCTCTTCACTAAGCTACTTTTAAATCTAAATAACGACGAGAATACTACTAAGTATGTACAGTTGAAGAAAGAGTATGATTGGCGATAACGACTAGAGACAAGAGAATCTCTTCCATCTTATTATAGACATAGGTCTAAGAACTATTAGCATGAAGAAAGAGAAGTATCGTCTACCCATTGCTGAGAACTAATACCAGTTGGAGATCATAATAGGATCTCCAGATTTGCAACTAGATGACGTAATATAGACATTGCATAAAGTATACATAAGGGAAAAGTGTTGGGACAGCAAAAACTTTGATATAGCGGTCTTGTAAGTCCACCTGAGAGCAGTGTTTAGGTTGATAGTAATTACATGATTTACATTGCATGGCATCTAATTTATATCAGGTAAGTAGAATGAGAAATCATATCTGATTACTCGGAAACCAAGCCAGAGATATTACTATGCCGATATTGCCCTTCCATACTATTGTTCCTCCATTGTTCTTTCTTTGAATTTTTAAGACTACATCAAAGTCATTAGTTCTTGTAGGCCATATTGTAAGATTAAGTTGCTGTGTAGGGGGAAGGCATTGTATGAGAGTTCTTAATTGGTATCAGTATAATTGGATAAATATCACAATTCCGTTACACTCAACTACTCATGATCCTGAGCCACCCACTGACTATTACACAGAACCCAGAAAACCATGGCAAACCCAACACTCATTCAGCCTTCATCTACTGATATCTATTCTCAATTTGTGTGGCTCTTCCCGTGCTTTATACTGCAGTAAGTACAATGAATTCATACGTACACATATGCACACATACGCACATAAAATTACATGTAAGTAGAGAACAATAATTACAGAATAGCACTCAGATGAGTTACTAGCGTAGTACCTAAGGTATCTTGTAATTACAGCTCTTAGCCTCGTACTGAGAAGCCTTTTAGATATTTTGCACGGACAAAATTAAGCCGCAGAGCCAGGGGACAAATCAACTAATCACTCCTGGACAACCTCACCCAACAGCTCCTCTACAAAATCATTACTACCCAATCCATACCCCATCGTACCTCCTGTTTTTTTATTCTGGGAAATAATGGCTCCTGTTCTTTGCAGTTATCCTAAAAAACCTATTCCTTTTAAGCTTCTCAGTCAGTGGACCAGAAGGAGGGTGTATAGTTTGCATGAAGGTGGTATGCCCTTGACAGACATTTCACACAAACTCAACCTCCCTCTTAGTACTATTAGTGACATAGTAGTAGAAGGCGATCACCAGCGGGAGGAGAACGAGGGCAGATGAAGAAATCCAGAGACTTCTGAAGCACAGGATGAAGCCATAGCTGAGGTAGCTCTCAAAAATCACCATCTCAGCTATAAAGACATTGGCAAGAAAATTGCATCAGATGTCTCCGAAAAGACTGTAAAGCACAGACTATCAGAAAGAATTCTTAAAAAATAGGTAGTACAAGAAAGTGCATATCTTGATAAAGCTCTTGCTGAGAGGAGATTGAAATAGGCCTTTGCTCATAGGCATTGGACAAAGAATATGTGGAGAGGAAAAGCAACGTGGGGAAATGAGGTGACTATGGAGAGAAGAGGGGGGAGAAAGACAAAGGAGATATTTAGATATCCTAAAAAGAATTGAAATAAGGATTGTATTGAAGAAAGTCCTAGGAGGGAAGAGAGAAAGGTTAGCCAAATGATGATAGGGTTTTTTTATAGTCAAAAGTATAGTTATTTGCTTTCCCTTTTTTCTGATCCTTTTTCTGCTGACGGTGGGGTTAATGGAAAGTCAATTATTGTGACTTATGCTCAATATAACTTTGTAGGCATATGGAAGGATATTAAGAAAGAGTCTGGAGAAGAGAAGGTCTTTTTAAGCATTGACAATGCTAAAACTCACTTGCCCTTCATGAGGTGGCTCAGACAGTATGGAATTACACTACTGGAAATTCTTGCCTATTCACCAAATTTCAATCCAATTGAGAATATCTGGTCTCTGATTAAGGATAAGCTTTCTAAGCACTATCCTGATCTCCATGTCATGAAGGGCCCTCAGGATGTGGTCAAAAAGACAATTGAAGAAGCAATCACTCATTGTTGAGAACTTCTTAATTCAAAGGTTCTTGATACTCTAGCAGGATCTATAGTAAACTGGGTAGAAGCAATTATTAAAGCTGATAGATGGTATACTAAGTACTGATTACTGCTATGTATTTATATTATTTTTTATTATTTTTGTTGATGTTAAGGTACTTGAATGTATGAGGGTTGTCATCACAGAGCAAATTGTGTGTCCATTATTGTTTTCATTCTCTGCTTAATTTTGTCCATGCACAATATCTCAAAGAAATCTTATTATTCCCACTATCAAAAACTACCTCTCTACTATCAAGCAATATTTTGTTATTTTTGTACTTTATAAAAATGCTTTCACAACCAGAATCCTCTACTACTGGAAACTAATATGTCCAGTACTCTGGCAGTGCTAGTAGAAGAAACAGGATATCATTTCTATGGGTGCAATAATGCTCAGCATAGCAACAGTCTCTAGCTTGGTCCCTCCATTCTGGTAAATCAAGTCTATACATGAGTGAAGGTTGGGCCACAACAGCACCCAGACCTGGCATAACTTGAGGGCTATATTCTATAATCCCTTTACCCCCAGATTCTGTTATGGCATGTCATGGAAGTCAAGGGTAGGCTTGAGATACATCTAATCTAGCAGTACCAGCAGCTGCCTCAAGAAGCTGAGATTCATCCGGCATATTTGGAAATTTTTATCTCTTTACTCAAGAATATCAGGAGAATTGGATGCAGTAGTGGCAAGAAAGACAAAGCTTTGTAGCATATACTCTGAAATATGTGGGCAAGAAAAAGAGAAGATAGAATTCTGACCTTCAAGGCAAGAATATATGTAAATACTTTCAACAATGCGCAGACTGCTTGGATAGTTCCAGTGGCAGACCACAAGTAATGTTCATTATATGCAAGATGGTTCTTGCTCAACCAAGTGGTACAGTTACCAGCTCGATGTATGATCATAACAAGTCCTCTGCCTGTCAGAAGTCTAAACGGTTTAACGGATCTGACGCTGCAAGTTCACTGCTGTCAGATATACTAACTCTCCTGCAAAAAGGAACCAAGAGAAGGAAATAGGTGGAGAATAGTTGATCTGTTGACACCAATTGGATTCAAGTAGTACAATTTCATAGAATACATCAGGAAGGCCTTTCTTGGCACGAATCTTGCCTTTAATTGTTCAAACAACCTTGCCTTTCACCAAGTGTTCAAGTATATCCGACCAGATATTAATATTTCCAGCCTGACAACACTGACAAGGCACTTGAAATAGCTAGGTAACCCTACTTGGGACAACATTTGAATTTGTTTACCTGTTGATGCAAAGATTTCACAGACTGCCAATGCATCAACTTCACCAAATAAGCTTGCATTTTTGGCAATTATGGCATGTTGGGTTTCGGATGACTGGAAGATGGAGGAGGTGTTGATTGCATTCAAGGATATAAAAGGTTCTCATATAGGTGCCAACATGTTGGAGATAATTAATATGGTCCTTGCAGAATAGGATATTCTGGATAGGATTCTTGGGTGCACTACTGATAGCGCCTGTAATAACAAAAACTCACTGAGGCCTTAAACAAGGTATTACGTTTACAATCCATCGAAAGATTCCCTTTAGAAAACCAGGGTCCTTGCATGGCCAATGTTGTTCAGCTTATCCTTGAAGCATTCATGAGCACTGTAACCACCTCTTAAGAGAAGCAGTAAACATAGTGTTAATAGGCTATGTTCTTTGCCGATGATGGTAACTAGTGAATCAAAGTCCGGAGGCTTTAGCCGAGGTTGTTGAATAGAGGTCTTACAGTATTACAACTACTGAAGTCTCTAAGATGTTTGGTGGATCTCAAACTAAATATTCTCCAAGCAAACTGAAGAAAGTAACTGTTCAACCAAGTATACTGAAAACTGTCTGTGTCGAAGTCTGCTTCTTCTAGCTCGAAGAATAGCAGTTTTAAACACACTTCTTAGATTACCAGGAGCCTTGCTTCTCATAACATATAAGACTCTCAAATGGTAGCCTTGAAACCAAATATAAAACATATAAAATATCAAACCAATACAGGAAACAGAAGATAAAACATATAGTGTATCAAACCGACACTCAAAACCAAACATAAAACATATAGAGTATCAAACCAATACTATCAGGTGAGAGGCACATCTCATTTCCTAAAACAAATTCAAAATACAAACAGTATTAACTGATGCCTGAAAATCCTAAACCAGTAACCAGTACTAGTTACACTCCGAAAACAAAATAAAACCCTCATTTTAAAATATGACAAGAAAATCCATAATTCTCACTATTATAATCAGAATTCAAATGAGGATCCCAAAAACAATTATCAACCACGGGGACATCTGAATAGCTCTCAAATCCATCCTTAGTCGGAGAATAATACATAGGAATATACACAGAAAAAACTGCAGGAATCTCATCTCTTGGCATGTTATCTGTCCACCATGCCTGAACCAAATCCATAGCATGTTGCAACCCTTCTACCAGTTCCCAACTGTTCTCACTTACCAGGTATCTTTTCCAACTAACCAAGAATTGTCCTACGCTATATCATTCTCTATAGTCAAGAACCAATTGGACTTCCCACTCCTGTTCTTCATTGATAAGGAGTAGTGCTGATTTTGCAAATGCTTGTCCTGGGAACCGAAAATCATTGTTAGGGTAGTAAGGTTTGACTAGTGAATAGTGGAAAACTCCTTTCTGCCCTTGGTACATCCTTGCATCCATGCCAATAGTATAGTTCCGGGTATGTTTGTCGAACTCAAGTACTGTAAACGGGCCACACCAGCGTGGCTGTAGTTTCCGAGATCTGCCAGATTCTGTCACAAACTGATGTCCAAAAATCATAATACTTTCTCCAATCTCGACAGGTTTGTGTAGGTACCTCCTCTTAGCTGCCACACTATTTGACCTTGCTCTGGCCAACTGTATGACCTGATATGCTGCATTCCTGATTTCCTGATATCGATTGTAATAATCACCAGATGCAGGTACTATCATAGCGTTGACCTTATAGGTGTCGAGAAGTTGGTATTCTCATCAATACACTGTGTTGTATAGAGACATACCAATAGTATCAGAGTGATCTGCATTAGAGTAAGCTGTCATTTCAGGAAGAGAGGTAAGCCAATTCGTTTGGTGAGTGTTTACAATATTCCTCAATGCTGTTTTAAGTTCTGTGATCTTTCTTCCTGCTTTTTCATTGGTCTGGGGGTAGCCAGGCATAGCCATAATGGGTGCAACTCCCATTATCTTTAAAGACTGTTTCCAAAATTGGGAGGTAAATCGAGAATCAGCATCGCTGACAATCGATGTATGAACTCCATGATGGGTAAAAAGATGATTCAGAAGTAACTCTATCGTCAATATCGCAGTATCGTTTACTGATGTTGGTATCAGCCAGCTGAAACTGACTACTCTGTCTACTATTACTAACACTGAATTATATCTTCTTAACTTGGTGAAGGGGCCCATGAAATCAATAGCATAGCTTGAGAATATCTCACAGGGAAAGGGGAGTGAAAGGATGTCACCTGTGGGCAATGAAGTTCAATCTCGGTTCAATTGGCATATGTCATACTACTGAATATAGTCTTTAAAGTCGTTTCTTATCTCAGGCCAGTAGATGTATTCTGTTGCCTACTGGAGGTTTCGATCAGCGCTATGATATCCTTTATTATGTATTCCACTATCATCACTTCCCTTAGCATTTTTCCATTTACTCCGTGGCCTTTCGGAATGTATAGGCAATCTTCACCTCCTCTTGTAGTGGCGTAGAGGAGACTATTATGTATATTGTAATGTTGCATTATTCCGTTTTGTAAAGTCTGGTTAGAATATTTTACTAACTGGGAGATAGGGTCATTCCTATATTCTTTGATTATCTGTTCTCTCCAAAGGTATTTCGTATCATCTACTCCTTAGATGAGATCGCTGTCATCTACCATTCTTTCAAATACCACAACTTCCTGCTCCTCATCTGGTATCTCATATATTTTGTAGAGCTCTCGTTTATCATGAGGTAAGGTGGGTGGTTCTACTACTATAACCTTATACAGGTACACGAGAGACCCTCCAAAGAGGGGTTCAGTATGGGGGTGTTCAGGGCACTTAGAATTATGATATTTGGTGGCAGAAGTACCACAGTGTAATGTTTTTTGGACATATTCCTTGATAGCTTGAATATTGAGACAGGGGTGTGGTAAATGCATATCTTTGTTATTGTAATCATCATCGGTGTTCGGTGGAGTTTCGATAGCTTGCCGGCTGCTGCATGGTGAATAGGCATAGTTCTTTACTTTAGGTTTCAGTTCCTCATGGTCAGGACAGAAAGGTATGTCGCACAATATCCAATACATTGATGGATACTCAAGTTCCTCCTCACTCCTACCACTAGTGTAGCTTTGATGATTTCTCTAATTATTTAGGGGTTTGCTATTTCCATAGTTAGTTGTGTCTAGCTGTACTTGCTAGAGGCTGGAGTCACTTGCGCATTCCAATTGACCTCCAACGTGCTCAACTGTGACGGTCTCGAATCGTGACATTTTCATTTTAGCATTAGGGTCTTTGCGAGAGAGAAAAAATGAGACAGGTGAATGAGTAGATGAATCATCTTCTTGTATAAGATTGTTTGCGGTGTATCAGTAATCATCATTCTCATTATAGAGGCGAAATAATATATCTGCTAAATAGTTCCATCATCCTGATCTGTATACTATTTTGGTATTGTATTTCCCAATGAATTCTCACTACCACAATTGCCTTTTAGGGGGTGTAGTGCTTGTATTGAGGTAGGTCAGAGGTAAATGATCAGTGATAATAGTACAGTTGCTTCAGGAAAATATGCGATGAAATTGTCAAGCATATGGAAATCTGAGACAAAGTGCACAGGCCTCACAGTAGGGTAACTACACACAGACCCTTGAGGTTACTGTTGTGAACACCCCCCTCTGGCCCACATATGGGGCCAGCACATCATTATCCAGATTTCGAGAGTTGTGTCAAGTGACCAATATGTCACATCCCAGAAGCCCACCTCATAACATCATATATGTCGCCACCGTCCATCGGACTGCATACTGTTGAGAAGATTTCCAGGTGGAACCTCTGGCGACATCTGGGAAGTGGAGTGGAGGAGTTCCATGAGAGGTGCAATGAGGTAGTAGGCTGCAAAGTTAGGCTTCCTAAACTGTGAGCTGAAGGTGACGGGATGTTTTTTGTGAAATACTCCAGCAAGATGTCCTTGTAGTGGAGGCTATTGAGGACATACCGAATCCAACCATACCCTTCAGAGATTACCTGTAGGTTGGTTGGTACTAGTAATAGGACCCCTCTAAGGAGGCAAGAGGACTAAGGAGAAGCATGCTCAGAAAGGAAGACCAAGATAAGTGGAATACCTGTAAAGACATTGACATGCCAGGCTTGGACTTACGATTGAGACTAAGTGGGCCGGCATGAAACTGTTCACTTCATGACTGACAAGACAACTAGAATAATAGCCAACAAGACTAAAGTAGTATAATAGTCTATACGGAGAACTAGGTTGAAGGCCACTGTTTGATATAACAAATCAAGCAGTCATCATAATCGAGAAATACTATTCCGTAACTGTAAAAGGGTGTGAGAAGTTTCAGGGTCAAACAGTATTTGCACTTATAAGATTCTGGACCTTTGCGTATTAAAACCAAAGTAGTACTTCAGAGGCATAGAAGTTAGAAGTAGTCCGCGAACACTCAGATGGGAGATATAACTATCGAAGTGCCTCCCGAGCTTTACAGACATCATCAAGCAATGGAGAAGAGATTTTATCAATATAATCTTGTTTATACTATAATCTGTACCCTTATCTAATTTATCAACACATTCCTTCCTCAACCAATACTTCGAAACACGATTTTGCTCTATATTCTTCTGTTATACGAGAGTTTGGCATCGACCTAACAGAAATGCCTGCCGTGCATCAACTATCGCCAGAGCTTACTTGTCTATTGTGCTTTAATTTATTTAGGCATTAAAGAATTTCCTGCTATGAAGCGAAAGAGGAGTAGCATTTTTAGGTATTTCTCCTTGTCCTACTCTTGCTCCTACACCTTTATTAGATGCATCGATTATTAGCTATATTGGAAGTGACAAGTCATATTGTAGTGGTTTCATAACCTCATATTTTGAAACAGTTCACTTAACATTTTCCATGTTTCTCCGTCTTGGGTGTCGGTCCACAAAGGTTCTGCAGTTCTGGTAAGTTCTGTTAAGAGTGATGTAATGGTTGCAATATGTGGCAAAAACAGGCTGATGTTGTTTACTGTTCTTAGAAATTCTTTTAATTGTTTCTTGGTTTGTGGCATTGTCCATTCTTCAATTTTAGCTATTTTTTCAGGTGCTGGTAAGAGTCCTTCATCATTGATAACATGGCCTAACACTTCAATGCTGGCGGCGAAGAATTCTGATATCTTCCTGCATGCATAGAATTGAGTCTCTCTTAGTTTATCACAAATCATGGATATGTGTTTCAAATGTTCTGCCTCTGTATTGGAAAATATGAGTATATTGTCAATATATACCCACATGAAACCTCCTAAGTGGTTGGCAAATTTATCGGACATTACGTGTATGAAAGTTCTCAGAGCATTCATATCTCCTTGTAGCATTAGCACAATAATGAAACATCCAAATGGTATTTTGAAACAGTTCTTGCCCACATCCTTAGGTTCCACTATTGTCTGGAAATAAGCATCAAAAAGATTGATTTTGCTTCGATATCTTGCCCTTCCTAGTGCATTTAGGATTATCAGTTAGTTTGGAATGGTCCCAATATTCCTAATCATTATCTCATTCATGGCCATATACTCAACTAATAGTCTCATGGATTTTGTATCCTTTTTCTCAGTTGCAAGCATGGGTGCTGCTGATGAAACTGCTTCTCGTACAATGATTCCAGCTTTCTCTTTTTCACTTAGCTATATTCTCATATCTGTTACCTCTTGTTCCAGTATTAAGTAAGCGGGTAAGGAACACTGCTGTATACCTGGACGCAGATTTATCTCATGATTGATCTTCCTTGAAGGTGGCAAGTCTTCCCGTATTTCCTTATAAAAGACCTGCAAGTGTTTGGGCATGACATCTTCATTACTGACTACTACTGCTCGGATCATACCACTAGTAGGAGTGCAAACAATTCGCACATTCTGCTTGAGAAACAATATTGCCGATTTGCCACACTCAATATGGGCTTGGTGTTGTTCCTGAAAAGGCATCCCAATTAAACCATCATACTTTGCTAAGTTTCTAACCCGTATTCTGGTTCCTGGAGCACTCAGTTTTCCTGCTAATATGTTGACCGTACATTCCTTATGCCCTTCGGATCATGATCCTTTCATTGCTAGGTGTATCCTGATTGGCGTTTTCAGTTCCTGACCTGGAATCCCGTAGGTAGTCACAAAGGTGGTACTTAATAGATTGGCTCCTATCAATCCTGTATCAATCAGGACTCCGGCTTTTGTGCCATTGATATGTATTGTTCCTTCGAGGGTGTAATGTGGTTTAATGTTTCTTGGTCTAGTAGCTATCAGGAGGATGTCTTTTTCTTCCTCTATTTCCATGCTATTGATGAATACATCTTCTACTAGATCTTCCTGTTCTACTCTGTTGGAGGTCAGTTCCTTTTTTACCTTCGCATTACCCTTTGCTTTGAAGTCTTCACTGGGACAGTCTCTCGCTAGATGTCCTTTACCTACGCAGGTATAACAAGCACTATTTTCCTTTCGTTCCTTCAGTTTCCTGTAGGGCTTGTTGTTCACCTTTCAGTTGTTCTTCTGTCCTTCTGGTTTGGTAAATTCTTTTACTGGTTTAGCAAATCTTACTTTCCCATAAGCACCATTGCTTTGCAAGATAGCATTTATGCTTTCTGAATTTGCTAAGAACTCCGCGACAGTGTCTGTTGTGCCATATTGTAATACACCTTCAAGTTGTAGCCTAGGGTGCATACTCTTGAAAAGCGATTGATTGAATGTATAATCGCTTGTGGTATTTGCGGGTAGCCATGATCGAAACATCAGGATGTTGGTTGCTATAGTTGATATTCTTTGTATCTTGCTATTATGTACCTGCATGACTTCATAGAATTTGCATTAGGTATCATCTTTCTGTTTCCAAGATTGGAATATTTCTTGTTGCCAACCAACAACCTTTTCTCTAGTCATATCCTTGCCGAAATACTCGGCTGCTTGAAAAGAATCTTCTTGAACTTGTCCTTCAGTCCAGATGATCTAATAGTTTCCTCCTCCACCCTCACTAGTTCACAGTCCATTTAGGTGTAGATAGAACTATACCGAGTTGCACCATCTATTGAATGCTTCTGGCTTAAGGTAGTCTCCTGCACCAGTAAACTCGTTTAGTGAACGTACTTGGATACTGAGTTTAGCCATAACCAGCAGGCTAGGCCTGGGAGTCTGTGGTCTTGGATTTCCTGGTCATGGGGCCTCTGGTCATGGTGGACCAGCTTCTGAATATATGTTCGCAGATTTTTTGTCACTATCACAGCTGTCTGGATCATTGCCTAGTGACGCTAGATGTATTCATGTACATGATAGCTTCCGAGGCGATTCTGGGCACCCACCTGGGGTAGTCGTTGGTGGTTCCAGTGGGTCGTGTATGGAATCTCACATTGCTTGTTGAGCAGCATCTCTGACTAGCTATCTGGCTGCTACGTGGCTTACTGCTTGCTCCTTCAATGGAGTCCTAGTGTATTGACCTTTGGAATACCTGGTACATTGTTTGGAACCTGTCTCAGGTGTCTTGCCCTAGCTTGGTCCAGGAACCCCTTCTATCTTGATAACTTACTGAAGTTGAAAACATGTAACGGCTTTTAGGGAGATGCGGTAAACATAGAGTTGACGGGCGTTGTTCTTTACCAAACGTGGTAAGTAGTGAATCAAAGTCTTAAGGCTATAACCCTGGTTGTTGAATAGAGATCTTACTCTATCGCAACTGTGGAAGTCTCTGAGACATTTGGTGGATCTCAAACTTATGATTCTCCAAGTGAAATGAAGAATGTAACTGTGAAACTAAGTATATTGATGTTAGGCATGTGGAAATGCGAGACATGTACACAGACCCACGGTAGGGTGACTACGCACAGACCCTCGATTTACCTGGGTGTCAATACCCCCCTCTGGCTCATGTATGGGGCCCGTACTTCATTAGCGAGATTTCGAGAGTTGCATCCCATAACTAAAAAGCCACATCATGGAAGTCCACTTCACAACACCGTATACGTTGCCGCCATTCGTCCGACCATACGCTGTTCACCGGATATATGGGAGGGGACCCTTGGCGACATCTGGGAAGTGGAACGGAAGAGATCCGTGGGAGGCGCATTGAGATAGTGAGCTTCAAAGTAAGGCTTTCTAAACTATGGGCCGAAAGTGACTGGACGTTTTCCGAGAAATACTCCAAGAGGATGTTCTAATAGCAGAGACTATTAGGGGTATACTGAATCCACCCATACCCTTCTGAGATGAGCTGTAGGTTGGTTGGCTCTAGTAATAAGATCCCTCTACGCAGGCAGGCGGACCAAGGAGAAGCATGCCCAGAAAGGAAGACCTAGATAAGTGAGAGTCCCTTAAGACATTGACATGTCGGGCTCGGACTTGCGATTGGCACTAGGTGGCATGGCATGAACCTGATCACTTCATGGCCGAAGAGACTAGTAGAACAATAGTCAACAATACTAAAGTAATATAATAGTCTATGCGGACATCTAAGTTGGAGGTCACTGTTTGGTATACTAAATAGCGCAGTCATCTCAACGGAGGAATACTATTCCGTATCTGCGACAGGGTGTGATAAGTTGCAGGGTCAAACGGTATTCACACTTATAAGATTCCGGACGTTTGCATATTAAAACCAGAGTGGCACTTTGGGGGCATAGTAGTTAGAAGTAGTCCACGAACACTCAGACGCGGGATATAAATATGGAAGTGCCTCCCATGCTTTACAGACATCATCAAGCAACGGAGAAGAGATCTTATTAATATAATATTATTTCACACTTTAGATCTTTACCTTACCTATTTTATCGAGATGAGCCTTGCTCGACAGATCCTTCAATGAAAGGTTTTACCCTACATTCCTCAGTTCTATACTTGAGTTTGGCATCCACCTAACAGTATATTGATAGTTCTCCTGTTACCAAGGCTCACTATATGAACTAGGAGTTCACTTCAAACTCCACCCTCACCTCAGACTTCAATTAAATTTTCATAGCACCTCACTGTCCCATCTATATTCAAACATTTGCAGAAATCTTCAATAGCAAGTTATTCGAAATCGAAGAAGAATTTATCACAGAACCCTTGTGGTTCACAATACCTTTCAGGATACCAATGAGGGATCAATTCAATCGCATATATCGTATCTGGTATGGACCGGATTTTGAGTGGAGTTCCACAAAGTCAGAAAACTTCATCCACTGGAGTACCGAGTACTCCGATAATAAGAAATCAGGCTCCGCCATCTGAAGACCAGACTTCCCCTCGGCTTGGGCCTCACAAAATCCTTTTATGTACTATAAGTACATTCAAAACCTCGAGAAAAGGGAAATTCAGATTCTGGATTCAGAATCAGATCAACCAAACCCTTTCATACCTACACCTCTATAGTATCTCAAGCGTTGGATACCCTACATACGATTCCTTAAACCCTTTAAGGGATATCAAGAACTCTGGTACGAAGTACCAGAAATAACGCATCCAGGACTATTAGAGCAATGAGCCTACCTGGAAAGCATCACAAGGACTGAGATACCTCAAGACCCAAGAAAGAGGATAACGGCGGGAGAACCCATGGACACCTGTCAAGATACGACGGATAAAACCCATGATTTGGCAATATGGAGTCGCTCCCCGTCAACACCTCATGAACCCACATTTCGGAGAGGAAATATACCCTCTCACTGATCCTCCAGTGTCGCAAGTACACATCGCATATCAAGGGCCTCCACGCCTAAACTAGGAGGAGACCGCGCTGTAAATTTAGCAAGATTGGCTGCCCATCTTGGAATAACCCTGGGTCGAGTAAGGCAAGATATAGATACCTCACTTGACCAAGCCAATGTTGCCTTCAAACATTTGAAGGGAGCCACCCAAGATAATACCTTAAAATTAATTAAGGTTCAACAGCAAATCGCTGAGTGACAAGATGTCAATGATAACGATATAGCAATCTTGCTAATGCAACTGGCAGGCGTGGAAAGCGAAATCAAGGGGATTCACGTGGAAATGATACGGGAAGTAGCATGGAAAATAGACGCTCAACATAGGCGTCAACAGGAACATGAAGAGGTAACCACAAGGTTACATGGAACACATGGGGAGGAAAGCCAGGCGGTATTAGCGCGAGATCAAGCGTTCGAAAAAATGGTCATCACCCTAAGGACGGAATTCCTAGAATTCCGAAATCAATGCACCACGCAGGAAAGAAAAGTCAATCAAACTCTAGGACAAATGCGCCTAGATCAGACTACTCGCCAAGCGGAGACTCGCACACTCACAAGACCAGCAATACCAGCAAAATAATGAGACGAATAATATCCTAAAAGTATCAACGGCGGCAATAAATACGATGTTAGCCACTGGACTAAGTCCTGAAGCTGTAGGTCCTGCAACCTTGCCCGCTGTCCAAGAAACCGACGACGCAGTGTACTACGCTCCACCTACACGCAGGGAAAAAGGAAAAGGCAAGGAAGCCGCTGATGCATCCCCCTTAGGTACCCAGGAAGGTGACCCTGGAGATCTCGGTGACGATGATGATGACAATGAGGATGAAAGAAGAAGAAGGAGAAGAAGCCCTAGTCAGCGCAGGCAAGGACAGACACAAGAACAGTCTGGTATGGCAGAGACGTTTGCCAATACGATGGCGCTAAATATTAAGCGACCATCTGAGCCACCCCCATTCTTTGAGGATAAACCCGCACAAGATATATATGTGTGGATCCTACAATGCACCAACTATTTCGAAAACTGAACCAACGAATCTGGAACAATACTCGGGAACGGGTTATATACGCACTTGGTCGTACTGGAGAAGACATAACACTCCCTTATACCATTTGGCACCGGAAAGCTATGGACGGACTTCAAGGGGGAACCAGCAGCCGGAACTGGCTACATGGACTCATTTCAAACACGATATGATCAAATGATTTGCCCCAGTGGAAGCCGAACGACTAGCGCTATGAGCAAATCAAGCTAGTTGAGTACGACGGTAGCATTGAATGTTACCTAACGATCATGCATAACCATAACATTGGTGCCCGCATGGCCGGAGAGTCCTGGAGGGAGGAAGTGGAAAATAAACTTCCCAAACAAATTGTCCGCAGATTGTCGGCTCTGCAGTATACGACAGATCAAGAATGAGAAGAGGGGTTAAGGTTTTGTGGCTGGTCAGAAGAAGGACTTCTGGCCAGAGAGAAAATTGGGTGAGATAAACCAACCAAGCCCAAAGTAGTCCAGGAAGTCAAGAGAGAGGACCGACAGGACTTTAAACCGAAGCGACAAAGGGAAACTAAACCTGTTGTCAAGGGAGGTGGAGCCCCATCACAGAAGCGGAAAAGAGACAACGAACCAGAGAAGCCCTGGAAAAGGGTGGGAGGTGCAGCAAGGACCACCCACACTAACTTTGACCAGGCCCATACCGGTATCCCGCAGAGTGTGATAGACACTAGGAGGCGAGACGGAGATTGTACACGTTGTGGAAAGAAAAACCACACCTACCAGACGTATTGGGGAGATGCCCATATATCGGCGGCAACGGTCAGCTCAAGACTGATAAAAATGGGAATTCGATGCGCAAGATTGGCTATTATAAAGCCTGAATTAGCGCGCAAAGTTGCTTCTGTCCAGCAACCAGCCTAAGTGAATAAGATCTGGGAACTGAGGGACGATGAAAAACTGGCCTAGGTCAGTTCATTGGCACCAACGGCGACAGCGTTTGGGTATTCAGTGTCCAGATGAAGCTGGAATCGAAATGGGAACCCCCTTTGGCTGGGGAGTATTGGGTACCGACCACAACGGAGCTCTGGTATTCCGTGTGCAACCACGGGAATCGAAACTTAAAATGATCAAAGTGCCGTGAAGCAAGTCTCTCCTTTCGGGATCGACCCAAGTAGGCTCTAAGTGAAGGGACCCCATGAGGGACTTATGAGCTCGAATACAAGAATCAATATATGGAGAGTCTTGATTGAAAGAGAGGATAGTCAACATGCCCACATGGCCCGCAAGCCAACAGTACGAAGTCCCTCGAGTTACCTGGTGGTTACCTGCTACCTGTTTACAAGTAAGTTACTATACCGAAGAAGTTAGGAGATAGCAATGCAAGATCTACCTGATAACAAATACACGACAGGAGGACAACCGACGTGGGCCGTTCCACCTACCACATGAGTCTGAGTTGTATTATATGTATGTACTATCTTGCCTTCTGGCCAGCGTGTGGGATAGGGATGTACCACTTTGGTGTGTAAGGCCCCTCTGAGAGAGCTGGACAGATAACCGAAAGCCTAAGGGAAAGGATCGGTGAAAGCGGGAACCACACACCAGGGAAGTAAAATGGCTAATAACCGGCCAAAAATCTGCTAAGAGCCTAGGTCTGGTGCATCGGGAGAAGGCATGCAGCCTGAAAACTGGTCATGCGCAATTGCGTATCGGTGAAACGCCGCTTAGTATGTAAACCCAGATTGTCAGAGCTAAAGAGTCACTAGTTTGTCTGAGGAGACCTCAATGGTCAAAACTAGGTGGGCATGGTACCAAACATTTTGTTACCTACACCCAACACCAACAATGCCTAAACAAGAGAACCCAGAAAATCTTATCGGTGCTAAGCGCATGGTGTTAGATGCTCCGAAACCAAAGCGATACAACTGTCCAGAGGGGATCGCTTACTTCCACATACACGATAAGCGATACAAAGTTAAAGTCTTATTAGACTCAGGATCCAACGTATTCCTTATCAATAAGGACATAGTTGAAGACCTTTGCATTCCTACAGTGGAACGAAATAATGCAGTTGATATCTTAGGCTTTGACGTGTCATCAGCCGCCTCAGGAGACAAGTGTTACACTCTCCCTATTAAATTGGAAATAGGAAAAAACCGACACAACTCTGAAGTGTCATGTGAAGTGGCTAAAGCAGGTCACTGTGGAATGATAATTCTGTTTGGTTGCTGGCATTGCGAATACCCAGTGTCTCACATAAAGGATGCAGAAGATTGGACCTTCTCCGCCAAAAGTTGCGAAAATTGTGTGAAAGAAGATGAAGGAATAGCAGATATGTTTGAATATGATGAATCCCTCGCCTGGGACCCTAATGCTTGCTGCATCGAAACAATTAGAGCCATAGGAAATACGGTAGAACTCGAATGGTTACTAAAGGAATACTGGCATTACAAACATTTGTCTGAAGCCCAGACGGTAGGAAAATTAGCCCTAAGGCGGACATTCGATCACGAAATCAAGTTGATCTGAGGATCAACACTCCCCTGGGGACCGATATATCCACTCTCCGAGAAACAGCTTAAGGCTTTACAAGAATGCTTGGAGACAATGATCAAACAAGGAAAGATCAAGCAAAGTCAATCACTAGCAGGAGCATCCATATTATTTGTACCTAAACCAGATGGCAGACTACGCCTAGTTGTGGATTACAGAAATCTAAATAAGATTACGATCCTCAACAAGCATCCCCTTCCACTTATGTCCGAACTCAGAGATAGAGTAACCGGCGCGAAGATCTTCACCAAGGTAGACCTTAAGGACGGTTACCATTTGATTAGGATAAAGGAAAGCGATGAATGGAAAATGGCCTTCCGTACAAGATACCGATTTTATGAATATAAGCTTATACCTTTTGGATTGGTTATTGCGCCAGCAACTTTCCAGGATATGATGAACCAAGTATTGAAAGAATAACTTGATGTTGGAGTCATGTGTTATCTTGACGATATTCTCCTCTACTCAAAGGATGAAAAGGAACACATTGAAGCTGTCAAAAAGAGTTTTACAAAGTCTGTCAGACTTTCAATTAGTGGTATTGCTAAAGAAATCGACTTTCCATACCACGGAGGTAGAATTCCTTGGCTATATGGTAGCAGTCGATGGGGTGTCTATGAGCACCTGCAAGGTGGAGTCCATAATAGTCTGGAAAGCACCTAAGTTGGTTAGAGAAGTACAAGTCTTTATTGGATTCGCTAACTTCTATCGACGATTTATCAAAAACGTCTCGGCTATTTGCAAACCCATAACTGAAACATTACAAGGAAATCCTAAGAATTTCAAATGGGGAGTTGAGCAGGATACAGCTTTTGAAGAGCTAAAAGACTGGTTCATGACAGCCCCCATACTACATCACTTCTTCCCAGAAAGAGAGACCGTGGTGCAAACCGACGCTAGCGATTTCACGCTTGGTTGCTTTCTTTCTCAATATTTTGAGAAAAGATGACATTCCAGTAGTCTTCCATTCGAGAAAATTAAATTCGGTAGAGCGCAATTATGAGATTCATGATAAAGAACTCCACGCAATCCTTGTAGCATTTAACGAAGGGAGACAGTACTTGATCGGGACGGAAAAACCAATCACAGTCTTTACCGACCATCATAATCTACAATACTTCCTCACCTCGAAAGTCTGGAGCGGCCGTCAAATGCGATGGGCTCAGAGGCTAGTTGAATACAATTTCCAAATTGTATACTGACCAGGCACTAAAGGCGGAAAGCCTGATGCATTAAGGAGAGGGCCAGAGTACCGTCCTGAGGAGGGAGCTATGCATCATGAACAAAAAACTTTGAAAGAAGAAAATTTCTAGATATCATTGGTAGCGAGGGTAGGCGAAGAAGGTGAAGACTGGGATGGAGATAAGGATTTGGATTTGGAACCTCGAAGAGGTGGAAAGGAACCCGTTATTAGGGTTAAGAGATTGCGCAAAAAGGCATACTTACCAACAAAGGGCTTAAGAATGGTGGCAGGACATGACCTGTATGCCATAGAGGATGACATTGTGCCGAAATATGGACAAGCAATGATAAGGACGGGTAAAGCCATGGGGCTACTCTAAGGAACTTACGGAAGAGTTGCCCTGCGGAGCGGATTAGTGGTCCGAAGTGGAATCTCCACTGGCGCATGAGTAATCGATGCAGATTGCACCGGCGAACTCAAAGTCATACTTTTCAACCATAAAGATGTGGACTGCCAAATAAAAATGGGCGATTGCATAGCTCAACTGGTGGTAGAAAAGGTCAACACCTCAGATATGATGGAAGTAGACGACTTGGAACATACAGAATGAGGAACCACAGGGTTTGGAGGCACCGATATAGCGCCAAGATCCTTGATCTTTAAGGAACAGGAACCTAGCATCCATTACCTACAGCCATCGGCTAAAGACAACGAACATTGGTATGATATTTCAGAAGTACCGGAAAAAGTTCTAATGTCAAATGCCATCACCCTGCAAAAAGGTATGAAACAGTTCAATCCTGAATTTCGAAATGAGATACAGGCAGCTATCGAATTGGACGCAGCTTGGAAGCAACGGAGGGAAGAACTCATTAGGTTACAAGGCGAAGGAAAGGATTTTCCCAAGGACTGTACCTTAACAGACAATCTACTTCATTATCAGCAAAGACTATTTGTACCAAATAGTCAGTAGCTATCCACAAAGAGCGCAGAAGGATGTCACGATACAAAGGTTGCAGGACATTTCGGACAAGAAAAAACCTGAGAAATAATCATGAGAGACTTCTACGGGAAAGGACTTGCGGCATGGGTCAATGACTATGTACGATCCTGCGATGAATGCCAACATAACAAATCACCTAGACACGCCAAGTACGGATTATTGCAACCACTGCAAATACCCGTCGCAGCATGGGCGTCCATCTCAGTGGACTTCATCACACAACTACCAGAGTTGCAAGGATGCACTCAGATAATGGTGGTAGTCGATCAATTCACGAAGATGTCCCATTTCTTCGGACTTTAGACCTTGGCTACAGCCAAAGATGTCGGAAACCCATTCCTGAAAGAACTATGGAGGCTGCATGGTCTACCAACTGAAATTGTCTCTGACATGGACACAAAGTTTATAGGAGAATTTTGGGAATCCCTTTGCAAAGCACTGGAAATTAAGTGAAGAATGTCGACAGCATATCAACCTCAGACTGACAGACAAACTGAACGTATCAACCAAGTGCTGGAAGGATACCTGCGAAGCTATGTCAACTACGATCAGGATGACTGGTATCAGCTACTACCGCTAGCTGAACATGCCTATAACAACTCCGCAACCAACGCTCACAGGATGTCAGCATTCTATGCGAACTACGGTTTCCATCCACTGACACAATGGATGAAGGAGTGCGAGGCTCAAAATTCAGGAGCGACACTCTACGCGAACTGGATTAAGACAATACATGAACATCCAAGAGTGTCACTAGAAAAGACACGGGAAGGAATGTCGAAATATTATGAACAAAAAGCTCGACAACAGCCAGACTTCAAAATCAGGGACAAAGTAAGGTTAAGCGCAAAGAATATTGGCACCCGACGGATGTCCAAAAAGCTAAGTCCAAAGCTATACGATCCTTTTCAAATCATGAAAAAATGCGGATCACAAGCCTTCAAGCTGAACCTATCCGATCGATGAAACATTCACGCCATACTCCATGTCGCACTATTAGAACCCTATCACGAATCAGTTCATGACAATCGTCAGCAACTCTGTAGAGACCCGCAGGAAATTGACGGCGATCTACAATGGGAGGTTGAAAAAATAGTAAGAAGCGAGGTTCGCTATTACAGAAAACGGGTACGCGGTCGCTACCAAGAGAAGCGAGAACTGTGGTACTTCGTCAAATCGCAAGGGTGTTCAGAAGATGAGAACACATAGGAACCTGCTACCGGTATGGAAAATGCGGAGGAAATTGTGGAGAATTTTAATAATGAAAATCCGGACATACTAGGAAGGGCAGAAGTAAGAAAGTGAGGAAAAGGTTTTCCTACCGGGGCCAAGTAAACGCGGGAGGTTTTTCACTCTGACTACACTGAGTCTTGAAATGTACTTAGAAGAAAATTATAAAAGGTTATAAAGGCATTCGAGGCGAAGCTAGGTAGGAGGGGGCTCACGTTAGGCATATGGAAATGCGACACATGTGCACAAACCCACGGTAGGGTAACTGCGCACAGACCCTCGATTTACCGTGGTGCCAACACCCCCCTCTGGCCCTGTGATGGGGCCCGCACGTCATTAGCGAGATTTCGAGAGTTGCATCCCATAACTAAAAAGTCACATCAATGAAGCCCACTTCATAACACAGTATATGTTGCCACCATCCGTCCCACTGTATGCTGTTCGCAGGATATATGAGAGGGGACCTTTGGCGACATCTGGGAAGTGGAATGGAAGAGGTCCGTCACAGAGGCATTGAGTTAGTAGGCTTTAAGGTTAGGGTTCCACAACTATAGGCCGAAAGTGACGGGACGTGTTCGGAGAGATACTCTAAGAGGATATCCCAATAGCAGAGGCTATTAGGGGTATACTGAATCCACCCATACCCTTCTGAGATTAGTTGTAGGTTGGTTGGTTCTAGTAATAGGACCCCTCTACTAAGGCCGGCGGACCAAGGGGAAGCATGCTCAGAAAGGAAGACCTAGATAGGTCAGAGTCCCTTAAGATGTTGGCAAGTCGGGCTTGGACTTGCAATTGGCGCTAGGTGGCCCGGCCTGAAGCTGATCACTTCATGACCAAAAAGACTGCTAGAACGATAGTCAACAATACTAAAGTAATATAATAGTCTATGCGGACATCTAAGTTGGAGGCCGCTATTTGGTATACTAAATAGCGCAGTCATCTCAATGGAGGAATACTATTCCGGGTCTGCGAAAGGGTGTGATAGGTTTCAGGGTCAAAAGGTGCTCGCATTTATGAGATTCTGGACGTTTACCTATTAAAACCAGTGTGGTACTTTGGGGGCATAGTAGTTAGAAGTAGTCCACGAACACTCAGATGTGGGATATCAATATCGAAGTGCCTACCGAGCTTTACAGACATCATCAAGCAACAGAAAAGAGATCTTATCAATATAATATTGTTTCACACTATAAATCTTTACCTTAACTATTTTATCGAGACGAGCCTTCCTCGACAGGTTCTCCAATCAAAGATTTTAGCCGACGTCCCTCAGTTATATACTTGAGTTTGGTGTCTGCCTAACAATTGAAAACTCTCTCTGTCGAAGTCTGCTTTGCCTAGCTTAAAGAATAGCAGTCTTAAATACACTTCTTAGGCTACCCGGAGTATTGCTTCTTATAACATATAAGACTCCCAAATTGTAGCCTTGAAACCTAACGTAAAACATAGAAAATATCAAATCAATACTCGAAACAAAACATAAAACATATACAGTATCAAACTGATACTCGAAACCAAACATAAAAGCATATAAAGTATCAAACTGATAGTATCAGGCTAAAGGTACACCTCGTTTCCTAAAATAAATACAAAATACAAACAGTATCAACTGATACCTGAAAAGCCTAAACCAGTTACCAGTACCAGTTACAAGCACAATTAAGGTCAAATCACAGCACGGTCAGATGTTGTCTGGCTTTCAGGCGCATTCCATTCATAAGATTAAAAAGTTGCATAATGGCTTTCACAAGACAATAAAAAAGGTAATATATTCTAGTTCCTATATGCCTATCACTACGTGAAACTCCATACTCAAGTGCATACACTCAAATTCATACTCTCCAATTTATAATCCCAAATTTATACAATAAAATTCATACTGCCAAATACATACGCTACAAGGCACAAGAACAACTATTATCAATGGAAAAGCCTAGAACTGTAAATCATAGTTGATTTTTATACTTGTTCTACCATGAAATCTTTTACCTAAATGAGACTAATTATAATGAATGTCAATTAGCATTAGAAAATGGGTATTGTGAGAGGAGTTCTGCCATGATGCCACCAGCACTTCAAAGAAATACAGAATGTCAGACTAAAGATTCCAACTACACTTCTGTATAACATGAAAATATGGTGGAACTCTACCCTAAACAGGTTGGAGAGATTTGTACGGTTGCGTTAGTTCATGAAGAGTTGATTATGAACCTATTCTGAATTTGCTCTTCTGTGGTCTACACTGGAAGAATGGTGGCAGGTGGACTACATCTTGGAGGTACTTTAACCAATACAATTTTGGACCTTATAGATGTCCAAAAGATGTCCAAAAGATACAGAGTTACAGTTCATCATGTGTTCTAAGTGTATCAGGACATCTTTAATCATATTAGGCATATGGAAATCTGAGGCAAGTGCACAGACCTTTTGGTAGAGTAACTGCGCACAGACCGTCGATTTACCGAAGCTAACATCCCCTCTGGCCCCCTGATAGGGCTCTCACATCATTAGCAAGATTTCCAGTATTGCATCCCA
The DNA here is from genome assembly GCA_014065205.1 of Tuber brumale. NCBI lineage: Eukaryota > Fungi > Ascomycota > Pezizomycetes > Pezizales > Tuberaceae > Tuber > Tuber brumale. The sequence goes on from JACCEG010000144.1 coordinate 128,615, forward strand.
TCACCAAAATGTCACATCAATGAAGCCCACTGCATAATACCGCATACATCGCTGCTGTACACTCGACAGCGTGCTGTTCACAGAATATATTCGTGATGACTTTTGGCAACATCTAGGAAGTGGAACAGAAGAGGCCCATTGTTAGTCCATTGAGATAAGAGGTTGAAAAACTAGGCTTCCTAATTATGGGTCGCAGGTAACAGGATATTTTCGCAGAAATATTCCAAGAGGATGTTCCCGTAGTAGAGGCAGTTGAGGACATATCGAATCCACCCTTATCCTTCTGAGATCAGATGTGAGTTAGTTGGTTCTAGTAATAGTATCCCTCTACGCAGGCAGGTAGACCAAGGGAAAGCATACTCAGACAGGAAGACTTAGATAAGTCGAATACTATTAAGAGGTTAACATGTCGGGCTTGGACTTCTAATTGATACTAGGTGGCCTGGTATGAACCTGATCACTTTATGACTGAAGAGACTACTAGAGCGATAGTCAACAAGACTAATGTAATATAATAGTCTATGTAGATAACTAAGTTGAAAACCACTTTTTGGTATAACAAATAGTACAGTCATCTCAATGGACAAATACTATTCGATAACCAAGAATGAGTATAAGAGGTTTTAGTGTCAAACGGTATTTTAGCTTAAAAGATTCTGGACATTTGGGTATTAAAACCAGGGTGATACTTTGGAGGCATAGTAGTTAGAAGTGGTTTGTGAACACTTAGACAGGAGATAGAAATATCGATGTACCTCCCGCACTTTCGAGACATCATCAACCAATAGAGAACTGATCTTATCAATATAATATTGTTCTGTATTCTAAATCTTTACCTTATCTATTTGATTGAGGTGAGCCTTTCTTGACAGATTCTTGGATCAAAGATTCTGGCCTACATCCCTCATTTATACTAGAGTTTGGCATCCGCCTAACAGATGATTTGGAGGTACAGGTTGCCAAGTTGAAGTGAAAGCGGATGCAGTGGAAGGTTGATATTCACTAGGATTTGCTAGGAGCTGAATTGAAGGCGGCGGCCTACTATGGCAGAATAGAAAATCGCTGAGGTCTTCTCTTTGACATTCCAGCTTCTGTTAACATATAATACAACCTGGGCCTCTTTTGCAAAGGGGATTCCGACAATGTTGATGGTGAGGCTACTTATTAGAAGACTTATAACGCATAGTTTATCGCATATTACAATCTTCACTATGCTCCAGTAGTAGCTCTGTGGCCCGATACAGAAATTCCATGGAATGGTTTAAACAGTTGATCCAAGTATTATCATGGAGTAAGACACAGAGCTGTCATCAATGAGGCAGTAGGATATATTGAATCAGATATATCTGTTGAACCTGTGTAGCTATACAGTAGTTCAGCTGATCCTACACCAGATACTATCTGAGTGGTTATCTTTTATGATGTAAATATACTCGACTGGTGGAAGGTTGAGGCTGGAATGTTCCCAAATTTAGCCCCAATGGCCAAGGATGCTCTTGTAGTACAAGGAGGTAGTGTTGGAGTTGAACTTGTATTTAGTATGACCAGAGATGTGATTCGAAACCGTCACCATAGATTGCAAAGCTTTACAATTAAAGCATCGATACTGGTGACATCTTATGAGTCTGAAGAGTTACAATGAGAACTAGCCAATGATGACCATGAACTAGAAGCAGCACGGGTAGAGAATGGCGACAAGTAAGGATCACTCCTGTAGAACAAACCAGCGGCAGAAGAGCACTGTGGAGGACTGGCTGTAAGGTGGATAATGATGAGTCACAAAAAAAGGATGCAGTCTGGTCCTTTGTTGATCAAAATGGAAGCCAGCTATTTGGAAAGAAGCCAAAGCCTCTACTCACAGATTCTGACATGTAAAAATCTCATTATAATCGTCTCGTACGAAGTCCAATTCTGGATGATGTTGATCAATTTGAATAGTTTGAAGTGTTAGATGAAAACTGCAGAATTTGGAATAGCATAGTGAACATGTACTTGGTGTGTTGTTCTATGAATAGCAAGAGTCAAATAAGGAGGATAGTATCACAGGCCAGAGCGATTCTGAAAACAACGAGGATCTAAAAGGTACTGGTTGTACTATCATGATAGAGACAATGGATGCGCAGGAAGACATTAATTCAAAAGTGGTGGGGTCAGTTCAATTGATACTTTGAGTGACTCAAAGCTCAGGGAAAGATGACACTTCAAGCATCGGGACTGTAGTGAGAAAGCGTGTTGAAACGAGTGGGAAACTGTTAGGCAAACACCAAACTTTAGTATCACTAAGGGACAAAGGCCAAAATCTTTGTTTGGAGAATCTGTTGAGGAAGACTTATCCTGATAAAATAGATAAAGGTAAGGATTATAGTGTAAAGAAGATTATATTGATAAAATCTCTTTTCTGTTGCTTGATGATATCTGTAAAGCTTGAGAGGTACTTCGATATTTATATCCCATGTCTGAGTGTTCTCGGACTACTTCTAACCACTATGCCTGTGAAGTACCACTCTGGTTTTAATACGTAAAGGTCCAGAATCTTATAAGTGTAAGCACTGCTTGACCCAGAGACTTCTTACACCATTTCAGGATTACGGAATAGTACATATCTATTGAAATGACTGCACTATTTATTATACCAAATAGCAGCCTTCAACTTAGTTATCTGCATAGACTATTATATTACTTTGGTCTTGTTGACTATCATTCCAGTAGTCTCGTTGGTCATGAAGTGATCAGTTTCATGTCAGGCCACCTAGTGTCAATCGCAAGTCCAAACGTAATATGCCGACATCTTTATGGGTCTTTGACTTATATGGGTCTTTCTATCTGAGTGTGCTTTCTCTTGGTCTGCCTTCCTCTGTAGAGGGGTCCTATTACTAGGACCAATCAACCTATAGCTGATCTCAGAAAGGTATGGGCGGATTCGGTATGTCCTTAATAGCCTCCACTACTCGGACATTATCTTGCAGTATTTCGCAGGAAATGTCCCATCACCGGGCCCGATATTCGACAGCCTAACCTTGGAGCCTATTATCTCAATGCACCTCTAATGGGATTCTTCCGTTCAACTTCCCAGATGTTGCCAAAGGTACCCACTCATGTAACCTGCGGACAGAATGTGATCAAATAGACGGTGGCGACATATATGGTGTTATGAAGTGGCATTCATTCATGTGACCTTTTAGTTATAGGACACAACTTGTGAAATCTCACTAATGACGTGCGGGCCCTATATGGTGGCAGATGAGGGTATTGGTTTTGGTAAATCGAGAGTCAATTCACACTTACCCTACTGTGAGGTCCGTGCACTTTTTGTCTCAGATTTCCATATACCTGACATGAGCTCCATCATACCAGGCTACGCCTCGAATGCTGTTATAACTTTTATAATTTTTCTAAATACATTTTTCCATGCAGTGTGTTCCGGATAAAAAACCTTCCACATTTACTTAGTCATACCAGGAAAACCTTTTCCTTACTATCTTACTTCTGCCCATCCTGGCATGTTCGGATTTTAACTATAAAAATCTTCCACAACTTTCTCTGCATTTGCAATACTAGTGGCTATCACCCATGTATTCTCATAGTCTGACCACCCTTGCCATTTGACAAAATATCACAATTCCAGCTTTTCTTGACAGTGGCTGCATACTCATTTTCTGTAAGAGAATATTTTGCTTCTTACTATTTTTTCAACCTCCTATTGTAGATCCCCATCAAGGTCTTCCCATTCTCTAAGTGGTTGTTGTCTATTATCATGAACTAATTCATGATAGGGATCCAGTAATCGGATATGGAATACGGGATGAATATTCCATCAATTGGATATGTTGAGCTGGAATGCTCCTGATCTTGACTTTTTCCAAGATTTGGACAGGATAGTAAAACATTGGGTTGAGCATTTTTGATTTTCATGTGGTGCGAATGTTTTTTGTGTATAATATTAGTTTGTCCCAGATCTTGAAGTCCAACGGTTGTCTAGCTTTCCAGTCATAGTATTTTGATATTCCTACTCGTGTCTTTCCTAGTAACCTGCTGGCTTGTTCAATTGTTTTTTTTAATCCAGTTTATGTAGAGTGTTGCGCCTAGATTTTGAGCAGATCACTCCTTCATCCATTCTGTCGGTCGATGGAATCCATAGTCCGTAAGAAATGGTGACATTCCATGCCGGTTTGTAGCGCAATTTTTGTATGCGTGTTCAGCTAGTGGTAGTAGCTGATATCAGTCATTCTCATCATAGTTGACAAAACCTCAAATGCATCTTTCCAGCACTTAGTTGGTACATTCTGTTTGTCTGTCAGTTTGAGGGTGGTATGTCGTTGACATTCTTCACATAATTTCCAGTGCTTTACAAAGGGAGTCCCGGAATTCTCCCACGAACTTTTGGTCCATATCCGAGACGCTTTTAGTAGCCAGGCCATGCCGGCTCCAGACATCTTTCAGCATTGCATTTGCAAAATCTTTTGCAGTGGACAATGTCGGTAGTCAAATGAAATATGACATGTTTGTGAATTGATCAACCACTACTATTATCTGAGTACATCCTTGCAACTCTGGTAGTTGTGTGATAAAGTATACTGAGATGAACACTCATGCTGCCTAGAGTATATGCAGGAGTTGCAATAATTGGTACTTAGCATATCTAGGCCATTTGTTATGTTAGCATTCATCGCAGGATGGTAAATAGTTGTTGATCCATTTAGCAAGTCCTTTCTAGTAGAAGTCCAGTATAATGATTTTCCAGGTTTTCTCTTGTCTGAAATGTCTTACAACTTTTGCATCCTGACATCCTTCCGCGATATTCATGTATAGTGCCACACCATTTGGTACAAATAGTTTTTGCCTATAATATGGTGGATCTTCGGTTAAGGTCCAATCCTTGTGGAAATCCTTTCCTTGGCCTCATAGCCTAGCGAGTTCTTCTCGGTATTGTCTCCCAGGCATGTCCGATTCGACAGCTGCCTGTATCTTGTTTAAGAATTCATGATTAAATTGCCGCGTTCCCTTTTGAACAATAAGGGTGTCTGACATTAGAACCTTTTCTGGTACTTCCGAAACATGGTAACAGTGTTCGTTGTCTTTCACTGATTATTGCAAGTAACAGATGTCAGGTTCCGGTTTTTTGACGATCAAGGTTCTTGTTGCTATATCGGAACTTGCAAATTATTTGGTCCCCTGTCCTGTTTCTTCTAAGTTGCCTACTTCCATCACCTCTAGGGTACTGATTTTTTCTACTACCAGTTGGGCTATAAGATCACCCATCCATATCTGTCAGTCCCTATCCTTACGGTTGAATAGTATGACCTTGTATTCACCAAAGTAAGCTGCATTGATTACCCCTGCTCCAGTGGAGATTCCGCTTCTCACCGCTAACCTGCTTCTTGTCGCAATTCTTCTGTAAGTTTAGTGGGTAGCTCTATGGCTATCCCAGTCCTTATTAAAACTTGTCCATACTATTTCAGACAATGTTATCCTCTATAGTGTACAGTTCATGTCCTGCTGCCATTCTTGAGCCCTTTGTTAGCAAGTATGCCATTTTGCTCACTCTCTTAACTCTAATCACAGGTTCCTTTCTGCCACTTCAAGGTTCCAAGTCTGAATCCTTTTTCCCATCCCAGTCTTCTCCTTCATCACCTATTCTCGCTACTAGTGATACAAAGAAATCTTCTGGTTTCAACGTTTTCTCTTCAGAATGCATTGCTCCCTCCGCAGGATAGTACTCCGGCCATCTACTTTATTCGTTAGGCTTTCTACCCTTCATGCCTGGTCGGTATACAATACAAAAATTGTATCCCACGAACATCTGAGGCTATCGAATCTGGGGGCCTTACCAGATTTTTATGGTGACAAAGTATTGTAGGTTTTGATGTTCGGTAAAGACTGTAATCAGTCTTTCCGTCTCAATTATGTAGTATCTCCATTCTTTGAATGCCTAGAGGATTGCAACCAGTACCTTATCATGAATTTCGTAATTGCGCTCTGTTGAGTTCAATTTTCATCAATAGAACACTGCTGGATGTAGTTTTTTCTCAAAGTATTAAGAAAGGACGCAACCAATTGTGAAATCGCTAGAGTCAGTTTCTACTACCATTTAAATTTCGGGAAAAAAGTGGTGAAATATGAGGGCTGTAGTGAAGTGGTGCTTTTGTTCCTCAAAAGCCGTATTCTGTAGAACTCTTGATTTAAAATCCTTTGGATTTCCTTATGATGTCTCGGTTATGGATTTGCAAATAGTGGAGAAGTTTTATCTAAATAGTCTGCAGAAATTAGCGAATCCAATAAAGACTTGCACCTCTCTAACCAACTTAGGTGGTTTCCAAACCATCATAAATTCCACCTTATAGGTGCTAATGGACACCTCATCGACCACCACTATGTAGCCCAGGAATTCTACTTCTTTGGCATGAAAGGTCAACTGCTTTGGTGATACCGCTAATTGAAAGTCTGATAGACTTTGTGAACATTTTTTAACAGCTTCGATGTGTTCCATTTCATCTTTTAAATTTATCAGGATCTTGTGAAGGTAACATACGACTCGTACATCTAAGTATTCTTTCAGTACTTGGTTCATCATATCTTGGAAAGTTGCCAAGGCATTGACCAATCCAAACGGCATAATCTTTTATTTGTAGTGCACATATATTGTCTAGAAAGCTGTTTTCCATTCTTCTCTTTCCTTAATCCTGATCAAGTGGTAGCCATCCTAAAGGTCTAACTTAGAGATGATCTTTGTGCCAGCCACTCGGTCTCGTTGTTTGGACATCAATGGAAGAGGATATTCATTGAGGATGGTAATCATATTTACATTTCCGTAATCCACAACTAGGCATAGTCTGCCATCAGGTTTAGGTATGAATAAGATAGGGCTCCGGCGAAGAATTGACTTCAAGTAATCTTTCCCTGCTTGATCATGGATGCCAAGTATTCTCTTAAAGCCTTAAGCTATTTCTCAGATAGGGGATATATTGGCCCCTAAGGAGGTGTCAATCCTGAGACCAATTTAATTTGATGGTTGAAGGTTTATCTATGGGCCAGGTTTTCTGCCATCTGGGCTTCAAACAATTGTTTGTAACGCCAGTATTCCTTGTGTAACAATTTGAGTTCCACAGCATTCTTGATGGTTCCAATTCATCAGATGTGACTAGCATTTGGGTTCTAAGTGACTGATTCATTGTATTCGTACATATCTGCTATCCCTTCATCTTCTACTACATAGTTTTCATAACTTTTTGCTATAAAAGTCCAATTTTCTGCATCATCTAGGTGTAATACTGGGTGTTTATGATGCCTCCAACCAAAAGGAATTATCATTTCCTAATGATCTCCTTTAGCCACTTTGCATGATACTTCAAACAAGTGTCAGTTCTTTCCTATCTCCAATTTTATAAGTCGGGTATAACAATTCCCTCCTGAGGCAGCTGATGATCCATCAAAGCCTAAGATATCAAATGCATTGTTTTGTTCAACTATATGAATGCAAAGGTCTTCACCTAGGGTTTAACTGATAAGGAACACATTGGCTCCCGAGTCTAACAAGACTTTAACTTTATATTGCTTATTATCTATATAGAGGTAAGCAATCTCCTCTGGACAGTTGTATCATTTTGGATTGGGAGCATCTAATTCCACGCGCTTAATGCAGATTAGTTTTTCTTGGTTCTTGCATTTAGGCATTATTGGTATTGGATATAGGTAACAAGATGTTTGTTACTACGCCAGCATAGTTTCGACCATTAAAGTTTCCTCAGATAAACTAGTAACTTATTAGCTCTAACAATCTGGGTCTACATACTAAGTGGTGTTTCCCCGATAGGCAAATTACACACAACCAGTTTTCAGGCTGGATACCTTCTCCTCATACGCCAGACCTATACTCATAGCAGATCTTTGTGTAATTATTAGCTATTTTACTCCAATGGTGTAGGGTTCCCGCATTTACCGATCCTTTCTTTTAGGGTTCTTGGTTATCTGTCAAGCTAACTTAGAGGAGCCTTGCACATCAAAGCAGTATATCCCTGCCCCACACTCTGGCCGGAAGGTAAGATAGTACATACGTATAATTTGACTCAAATTTATGTCGTAGGTGGAATGGCCCATGTCAGTTATCCTCCGGTCCATATTGTTATCACATAGATCTTGCAATTTGATGTCCCAACTTCTTCAGTATAGCAACCTGCTTACATACTATTAGCAAGCGGGCACCAGGTGACCTGCAAAACTTTGTACTGTTGGCTCTCAAGTCATATGGGCATGTTAACAATCCTCTCTTGCAGTCCAGACTCTCTATATATTGATTCCTTGTATTCAATCTTACAAGTCCCTCATGGGGTCACTTCACTTAGAGCCTACTTGCTTTGATCTTGAAATGAGAGACTTGCTTCACACCGCTTTAATCATTTTGAATTTCAACTCTCATAGTTACATACAGACTACCCGATCCCTGTTGAGGTCGGTACAAAATACACTCCAGCCAAACAGAGTTCCCATTTCGATTCCAGTTCCATATGGACACTTACTATCCAATTGCGGTCACCGCTGGTGTCTTGTAAACTGACCTCAGTCAGGTCTTCGTCATCCCCCAGGTCTCAGAACTTATTCGTTCAGGATAGTTGCTGCATAGTAGTGACTTGGCATGTTAATTCAGGCTTTATAATCGCCGATCTTGTATAACAAATTGCTATCTTCATTAGTTTTGAGCTAACTGTTACTATTGATATAGAGGTATTTCCATAACACATTTGATAAGCGTCGTTTTTCTTTCCACAATGTGTGCAATGCTTTTCCCACCTGGGAGTATCTATAATGCTTTGCATGATACCTATATGAGCCCAGTCAAAGTTAGTGTGGGTTGTCTTAGCTATGCCTCCAAACTTCTTTTTTAGCTGTTCTTCCTCATACTCCCAATTTCATTTTTGTGGTAGGGCTCCACCTCCCATGCTATAAGGTTTATTAGTCCTTTGTCTCTTTAGTTTAGAGTCCCATCAGTCTTCTCTTTTGACCTATGAGACTACTTTTGGCCTCAGTAGTTGCTCTCTTACCCACTTCTCTCTGGCATGCACTGGTTCCTCTGATCGCCCACATGCTCTTAGCGCCGCTTCTCATACTTTATCCGTATCGTAGTTGAATGCTGATAACCTACCAACGATTTATTTTGGAAGTTTGTTTTCCTCTTCCTCTTTCTAGGACTCTTCCGTCATTCATGCTCTAATGTTTAGATTGTGCATAAATTTTAGGAATAGTTCAATACTGCCCTCGTACTTTACCAGCTTCATATCTCGCAGTGCTTGTCTTTTGGCTTCTACTGGGGTAAAAGGTTTGATTATATTTTGTTCAAAACGTGTCCATATAGCCAATTCTAGCTGTTGGGCTCTACCCTTAAGTCTGGCCATAGCCTTCTTGTACCAGATGGTATACGGATGGACTATATTTTCCTTCAAATGGTTGAGGCTGTGAATAACTCTTTTGTGAGCATTTTCCCAGATTCGTAGGTTTCTTTCAAAATAGTCGCTACACTGGATAATCCAGACATATATGTCTTGACTGGATTTGGCCTCAAAGAATGGAAGCACTTCTGACAATCACTTAATATTTAGCACCATCGCATTGGCAAGAGTTTCTGCCATACCAGATGGTTCTGGCATTTGTTCTCACCGACCATGGCTAGTACTTCCTCTTCTCTTTCCTCTTTGCTCGTCATTGTTATCGTTATCGTTTAGATCCTGACGGTCACCTGCTTGTGCCCCTGAGGGGGATGCATCGGCAGCTTCTTTGCCTTTCCAGCTTTTTACTTTATGCAGGTGGGGAATGGTAGTCCTCATCATTTTCCTTTTCTGGGACTAAATGTAGTGGTGCAGAATCTGGTCTCAAGAGTTCCCTTATTCTATCTACTAATTCATTTATGACATTTATCAAGGATTGGACAGCTTCCACAGTGTTTTCACCCATTTTGGTTTGCTCTCTTTACAATGTTTGGAGGTTCGTAGATTGCTCTTTTATAATGTCGTGTATGTCGAATAACGACATTGTGAAGCCTTTACCTCATTCCACTGTCTAATCTTGCAAGAGATTGAACTCGCTACAGAGTTCAGAAACCAATTTTGCCAGAGTTTGGTCCTGTGCAAGTGCTTCCTGTCCCTGCTGACCTAGACTATCATGTAACTGAGTAGTTACATTATCATGAGCTTGCTGCCGCTGATCTTATTCGGCCAATTTGGCCAAGAGGTCGCAGATTAGTGCCCCTTCGATATTCTTTACCTCTGACTCTATCGCAGTTTACTGTATCAATGAGATAGCTATCTCATTGTCATGGAGGTCCTGCCCTTCTTCCAATTTCTGTTGTACTTCTATCAACTTTAGTGCATTCTCTTGAGTAGCACCTATAAGCCTATTGAACGCAATGTTAGCGGAATAGATGGAAGTATCAATATCTCACCAAATTCTGGCGAGAGTTATCATGAAGCTTTTGGCCAAATCTTTTAAGTAGGCATCATGCTGCTTCGAAGGTTTAGGGGTCTCTGATCTGGATATATGGTGTATATGAGATACACTAGATGATCATGGCCCCATGAGAATATCAGTCATCCTTCAAAATCCTGGGGTAAAAGAAGGGGATTGGCTGCAATGAGGGGTATCAGGGGTAGAGAAGATGTATGCAAACTGAGCGGAACTTCCATCATCAGAGACGTCTGGCCAAGTATCCATTGGTTCTCGTTCTGTAATATGTTTGAATCATTTCGAACGTCTAGGTATATCTGCCATCCCGTTGAAAACATTTTCTGATAACTTTAACCCAAACTCTGTATTGTGGGGTTCTTGGCCTGGTCCCTCATGCCAATATTCTCAGTCTCCTCTACAGTATTTGAGGAATTTGATGAATCATAGATGGTGCAGCAGGTATTTTTTTGTAGATGGTATAGAAGGATTAGGAGAAGCCGATTCTGGGTTCAGAACCTGGATACCCTTTTTCTGAAGGTCCAGAATGTACTTGTAGTACATATGTGGGGTGTTTAGGACCAAACTGAAGGACACCTCGGTTCTTGGCCAAATGTATCGATTTGCCATTAGTTAGAGTACTGGGTTCTCAATACGACGAAGTCTTCTCACTAGAGTGAACTGTACATGAAGTTTGGACCAAGCCGAGTATGATATATGTGATTGAATTGATCCCTAGTTGGGATCCCGAAACGTAACATGAACTACGAAGGTTTTTGGGTTTCAATGAATTCAATTTCGAGCAGCTCCGGATCTAATATCTCTTCAAATTTGCGAATATAAATAGGACCGTGAGGGGTTACAAAAATGTAATCGAAGTGTGAGCTAAGGGTAGTGTTTGAAGTGAACTCGTAGTTCATATAGTAAGCCTTGATAATAGGAGAACTATCAATATACTGTTATGCGAATGTCAAACTCTAGTATAACTGAGGGATGTAGGCCAAAATATTTGTTCGGAGAATCTGTCGAGGAAGGCTCATCTCGATAAGATAGGTAAAGGTAAATATTATAATGTAAACAAGATTATGCTGATAACATCTCTTCTCCATTACTTGATGATGTCTGTAAAGCTTTAGAAGTACTTCGATATTTATATCCTGCATCTGAGTCTTCGTGGACTACTTCTAACTACTATTCCTCCGAAGTACCACTCTAGTTTTAATACACAAATATCCAGAATCTTACCAGTGTGAGCACTTTTTGATAATGAAACTTCTAACACTCTTTCACGGTTACAGTATAGTATTCCTCCATTGAAATGACTGTGCTATTTGTTATACCAAACAAAGACCTTCAACTTCGCTATCCACCTAGACTATTATATTACTTTAATCTAGTTGACTATCGTTCCAGTAGTCTCTTCGGTTATGAAGTGATCAGTTTCAGGCTGGGCCACTAAGTGCCAATCGCAAGTCAAAGCCCGCCATGTCAAGGTCTTTACTGGTCTTAAACGTATATCGGTCTTCCTGTCTGAGTGTGCTTCCCATTGATCTCCTTGCCTCCATCGAGGGGTCCTATTACTAGGACCAACCAACCTACAGCTAATCTCTGAAGGGTATGGGTAGATTCAGTATGTCCTCAATAGTCTCCACCACAAGGACATCCTCTCAGAGTATTTCAGCGAAAATGTCCCGTCACCTTAGGCCCAAAATCTGGAAGCCTCACTTTGCAGCCTATTATCTCAATGCACCTATGATGGAAATCTTCCGTTTGACTTCTTCGATGTTGTCAAGGGTCCTTTCTCATATACTCTGTGAACAGCATGTGGTTGGACAAACAGCGGCAATGTATACGGTATTATGATCTGTGGTTCACTTATATGAGCTTTTAGTTATAGGACGTAACTCGTGAAATCTCGCTAATGATGGGCAGGTCCTATAAGGCGGCCAGAGGGGGGTGTTGGCTTCGATAAATAGAGTGTCTGTGTGCTGTTACCCTCCCATGAGGTTGTTGCACTTTTTGTACCAGATTTCCATATGCCCAACAGAAACCAAAGAAGAGATCACAACTTAACTTGTAATGAATTTGATTAAATTTCAGTACACATCTAATACAGCCATTGAAAAATAAGATGGTAGTATTGGAACGCTAGCTTTATTAAGTTGTATTAAGGTGAATTCTCCTGAAAAACATATACAGAGAACCCTTAATCCCAAAATGCAGTTATGTGAATACTACATGTTAGTTGCATGAGAATTGTGTGAATTATTCCGCTATGCAGAATTAACTTGGAGTGCTTGAAACACCATCCCAGGCAATATCTAACTCGCGTAACTTCGGTCGACTAAGAGTTTCAGACCATATCAGTATGGCAGGCTTTTTGGGCAAGAAATCATACATTCAAAATAGTGCTCTGCCTGCAAAATCATATGCCTAGAAATCATATGCCTAAATAATAGATTCAGAAATCACATGTGAAATACAGAAAGATCGCATGCCTAAAATGTAAAATCATTCTTGGAGCAATTGTTTCCATTGCCGTAAACTATTTACTATATAGTACTAGGACTATTAGCACGCTCTCCCTTTGTCCTTCACTGGTCTATTCCCCCTTTTCTCAGAACTACCCCAACCCTGGATAACTAACCATACACCAAACAGACTGCCACCGTTTGACAAAGCTGGACTTTACACACAACTCCTAAGCTATATCTCAGCCGTTCATTCTTATCCAAACACCCTTTATTCTATCTTGCATTGAGCAGGAAGAAAACTTTCTTTGAGTAAGTTTGGGTGTCTCAGGGGAAAAATGATGGCCAAGTTATCAAAAGAGAAGACAAAGGAGGCAATAAGTGTTACGATCACTAACCGGTATCAGTTCTCAGCAACGGGTAGATGATACTTCTCTTGTTCTCTCACGACGATAGTTCTTAGACCTATGTCTACAATAAGGTGCGAGAGACGCACGTGTTTCTGATCCTTATCGCCTATCGTACTCTTTCTTCCACTCGACTCTTATAGTAGAGTTCTCGTCTTGTAGGTATGTGCTTCTAAAGAGCGTAAAGGTTTTATATTCATAAAAGTATAAAGTAATAAGTAAGGAAATAAGTTAGAATGAAGCGTGAAGAGCCTATCTACTTGGTCTTGTTTTATTTTTATTTTTATTTTATCTTCATATATTCTTTGTTTACGATATAAGAACTTGCATGCAGCGCTAGCTATGGTATAAAGTAAAACTTAATCTCAAAAACCCGCAACCACAAAAGAAATAATTGCACCGAGCTATAAAATCTTCCTAGTGGTGTCCGATAGCCGACACAAAATCCCAAGGAGCTAAAGCAGTAAAATAAAAAACTGATAGCGAAAAATAAATCCAACCAGCTATCAAAGAAAAGAAACCAAAAGCAACTACCGGTCAGAGTGAAGCGGGAGGCGAGCGCCCATGTGCAGGGCGCTAATGCGCAAATTGGTGGGCCCTCATCAATGGAAGCGGGTATGAGTGGTGGGTCCCAGCATGCAGGTGGCATGCCGGGAGGGAAGCCAGTGGCGGTCACGTTCAGGTATCTCGCCAGGGAGTGGATGGAGTCTTTATTGGTCCATAGAGGGCTGTCTCTACCGACGTCCGTGAGCCCCTGGATGTGGCGCTCCGGAGGCTCCTTGCGAGACTCGCAGTAAAGGATAGCATGAGCGAAGTCCTCCTCTTCCTCCCTACAATTAGGACAAAGAGGGAAGGGGCTGTCAGTAAACCAGGAGGGGTGGGCAGCAAGGTAGCTATTGCCCGAGCGCATCTGATGGATCCCGCCCGCTATGAATCTCGCCAAGCCCAGGAAAGGATGGGGTCTAAGGGATGTGGAATAAGAGTAGTAGGGTGGGGGGGGGAATTGTGTGGACCAGTCCCGAACGAGAACATTATGCAGTCTCAGCTTGACTGATTGATAAGACGGGGTCCCCGCCGCTAAAGGAAGCTGGTTGGGAGGAAGGAGGTCAGGGGAGGCTACTGGAACTGGGCCTGAGGGGTTAATGAATTGGATGGTCCTATAGGCAATTGTGTCCAATGGAAGATGTTTCCGTATGGGGGGGGCAGGGAGGAGCAGTTTTTGAGAGAAGTGGGGCGTAGACAGACGTCAGACCCCTAGTGTATCGGCGGTGGTCCTCTAGAGCCCGAAAAGGGGGAGGAGGTAGGAAAGGACAGATGTAGCCTAGCCGTCGCCGGGTTGGCCTCAGGGGGGAGGCAAACAAGCCTGGCGGCCGCCAGCCTTTGTCAGTAGAGAACTAGAAGCGGAAGGGGGGGAAGGGCCGATTTACATGCTAGGATGCCAACTGGAGTGGACTAAAAGCAGTTCGTAACCCATCTCTGGACAGACCTTCAAAAGATGGACATCCTGTCCAGGAGGATGAGGCTTGGAGAGAAAAGGTCTGCCCTGTAGAGGAGGATGGGGGAGATGAGGGAGGATGCCAGATGGTGGCAGAGAGAGGGGGAGAGACCCTTGCTGGGCCTGGAAAGCCGTTTGATCGTTGCGAAGGCTCCCAGGGCCAAGCAGTGCCTTCTCGTGAAGTGGAAGGTAGTTCCTTTCTTGCAGGAGGTAGATGAGAGCTCGAACCAGTATCCAAGCCACCGTATCAACTTGGAGGCATGGAGGAGGTACCTGCCTATCAAGACAGGGATAGCTGATGGATGGACCTTCTGCGCTGGGGTCACCCAGTGCATGAGTTCTGTCTTTGGGATCGAGAAGGCTACCCCTAGCCTTCCAGCTTTCACCTGGAGTGCCTTGGTGATGCCTTGTAGCCTCTGGACGTTCCGGCGATATGAACCAGAGGCGACCGTGACAGCAAATTCGTCCACGTAGGAGAGGATGAGGCCCCAAGGGACCGAGAAGTGCAGGGAGGATACGTAGATCACAAACAAGAGGGGGGAGATCGGAGACCCCTGGGGGTGCCAACAGAGATCGGTGAAAAGTCTTGGGGGGCCCCCTGGAAGAGCAGGTGGCAGGAGCGGCCGTGGAGGAAGGACCTGATCCACGAGACCATGTACGGGTTGACCGCCCTAGTGGCAAGCCTGTCACAGAGTATGGGGGCCGAGACATTGTCAAAGCCTACTTTGATGTCGAGGAAGAGGGTTGAGACCTTAAGCGTGGGGCGCATAAAAAGTTAAACCTCGTGAGAGAGGGTTGCTACTGCGTCAAAGGTACTAAAACTGGGAAGGGAACCAGTTTGGTGGGGGGACAGGAGGCCCAGTAATCGGGCGAGGGCAGAGTGGCGGGAGGCCATATGCCTTTTTAGGATCTTGGAAATGGTCGCGAGGAGAACGATGATGTGGAATGACGCCGGCATGTCGTAGGAGTGCTTCCAGGGCTTGTCGAGGACTATTCCGTTTGCTTTCTTCAGGAGGCGGGGATGGTGTCCATACCGGACAAGAGGCCCGAGGATGGAGGGAAGGATGCTTGGGTTCAACGCATGGACCCTCTTCCAGACCGAGTATGGGATCTGGTCATGGCCGGGTGTGGAGGACAAGGAGCAATTCCGAAGGGCAACTGTAATTTCTTCCGCTGACAGTGGAGGAACATGCTTGAACTCTCTCATAATCGCGAGAAGGTTCGAGGCCTGTTTCTTGGGGAAGAAGTGGGAGAGAAGGGCTGTATTTATGTCCATCGGGCTTTTAGCCCCGGGTATCTGTGGGAATCTGTCCGGAGGCCTTCCGTAGGCATAGCGTCTCACAGTCCAAAGTGTCTGGGGAGTGGCTGTTTTCAGGAAATTGTTCCAATAATCAGTCTTCGCCTTCTTTATGGCCTTGAAGTATAAAATGCGGGCTTTCCTGCACCGCTACATTGAGGAGGAAAGCGGATCCCGTCGTGACGATCGAACCGTTGAGTGAAAGGCAGCCCTTTGTCCTGTGAGATTGGGGGTCCACCAGGACTTGGATCTGGGGGAGGGTCTTTTGTCCAGGGTGTGTAGTTTGAGGACCGTCGTAAGTCTGCCAAGGGCAGTATCGAACCAGGATAAGAAGGTGTGGGGCATGGGGAGGCGGAGAGAGGGGTCGAATCTCATGGCTTTAATTACATCTTCAAGGGAGAGCCAGTCGGTCCTCGTCCACGTAGGGGCAGGGGGGGGAGGGCGGGCCAACGGCTGTGAACGCGTTATGAGGATGGGGACATGGTTGGACCTGTTAGGAGCAGTGGAGTTTCACATGACCGAAGGTTGGGGGACAGAGAGGAGTTGGCAAATGCAAGGTCTATGACTGAGGCTCATAGCCCGAGGTCAAAGGGGAAGTAAGCAAGTATACCAGGGGTGTTCATGAGGCAGAAACCCTCTTCTGCAGCTCTTTCAAAGTAAGGGGCTGAGGGGCCCAGGTCCGAAATCGAAAAAAGAGGACCAGGGTCCGCTGAGGGATGGTGGATATTAAAGTCACCGATGACCAGTGTCAGTGTAGAGGTATTGGGAAATACAGCCTCCCAAGAGATGGTTCGGCGAAAGGGGGAACCATCCCATGTGCTATGGATGTTCACAACCTGGAACTTGGTAGCGAAGGAATCAGAGAAGCCAACAGAGGAGTGAAAATCAACTGCCATCCAGTCCCTAGCCTCTATAAAGACTGGGAGGACCGAAAACTGTTGAGTGGTGGAGAGGTGGGGTAGCAGGCCACTCTGGGCTTGCGGCCAGTGGGGCAAGGGGACAAAAAGGGTTTGAACCCTGGGAATGACGGAGGTCTGTTCCTGTGTAGAGGGGGGTCTTGGAGGGCAACAAGGGTAGGTGGGTAACCCAACAAAGAAAAAGAATTAAAAAGGGAAAGAAACACATCCCAGCTTCCCCAGCAGTTGTGTTGTAGAACGGATATTGGGTTACAGGAGTCCGCCACCAGCGTGGAACTCACAGGAGATGTGTGACCAGCCATTACACGCCTTCCGGCATCTCAGGCTGGGGGAGAGGAGTGGGAGATACCTGCCATACGGGGTTCAGCAGTGCACCTCCTTGGGGCTTTGGGGCGGGAATGGGGGGATGTGCTGGGGGGGCATCACCACACTTATGGTGGGGTATTTCAAGAGCAAAGGGGGGTGGGAGGGATCATGAACCAGTTGAAGGACCCACGCCGGAGCAGTTCGTCATGTCCATAGCTTCTTCATTCGTCGGTGGAGGGGACTCCCCATAGGCAGGAGGGGGGGGAGGTCTCGATGGGCATTCTCTAGCGAAGGCAGGATGTTGGCCTTTGCAGCCAGTGCATATTGAGGGGGAGGTGGAGCAGCAGTCAACAACCGCTCTGAGGTTACCGCCCTTAGGGAAGGTGGGGTTCTGGCACCTATGTGCCGGTTTTCGGTGGGATATTGCGCAGATTGGGCAGACTGGGTGGTCGATCTTGCATCTAGCTGAGTGGTGACTGTACTCCCGGCAGTTACGGCATTGAGTGAAGCTGTTAGCCGAGTATGCTCTCTCAATCCTGCATCGCGAGGAGAAAAGGTAAGTGTTGCCCAACATTGTGGCCTCATTTTCAGGAGCGACAGTCAGAACCACTGAGGTTGCCTTTTTGAGGACTCTGGAGTCACGGTCAGGGTTCAGGTAGCGGGCAGAAAGGACCTGAACGTTCTTAACATTCAGGATGGTGTTGCTGAGAGGTTGCGGGAGGTCCGCGTCGTCTTCCGGGATGTACACGATGGGGAGAGAATGAATTTCCAGTTGGACCTCGTTGAGGGCTGGACAAAAAGGGAGCTACAGGGCATCACCTATTGGAAAAGACTGGTTCAACTTGGCCGTGAGGGCTTTGTAGTATGGTGCGTATGCGGCTGAAGGGACAAACGGGGAGAGAGCGAGAAGGGTTACTCCTCCTCTGTTATTGACGTGGGCAGAGGAGGATAAGGGAATGGTGAAGCCAGCTTCGCGGAGGACAGAGGCAGCAATGTCTGAAAAGGAGGCAGCAAGGCGTTCAGACTGGGAGTGGGGGAGGGGGGAGGACCTGGGAGCGAATAATCTTCTCTCAGCAGCAGGGAGGCTCCTGGGACCTTTCGAGGGGGCTGAGGGTGCCGAACCAGATACCACGTAGGCAGCCGAGGGGGTATTCTTCGCTTTATTTGCCTGTCCCTTCTTCTTTTGACCAGCGGAGGCGGCCTGGGCGTAGGAGGAGGGGCCGGACTGAGCCTACGTCCGCGGGACAGGGTGGAACTCCGAGAGGGGGGGGTACTTCCCTTCCCTGTATGGCCGGGCCTCCAAGGAGCGCAGGAATTTTGCCGCATACGCAGCTGGGTCGCCGTAACCTTTCTGGTCCTTCGTGCTGTAGCAGGGTATGTCCGTGTCACCTGCACCTTCATAGGGGGGGTTCAACATATCGGCGAGGGTAGCGGTGAGGGGTGATGCAGTGATCTCCATACCCTTTCGGGAAGGAGCTGCCTGAGCTGTGTGGGTGATGGGCACTGCAGGCGTCGGGCGTTGGGGTGGAGGTTGTTTGTGGCGTGTTGATTGGGCGAGGGGGGTGGTCAGCCAGGATGTAAGGTCTCTAACCGACAGTTGGAGGGCGGAGAGTGACGCAGCCATCACGTCATTTTGGCTGGGGAGAGGGGGAGGGCGCTGGGGCCTCTCTCTGCGGGTGGAGAGTTCTTCGACCTGTCTTGAATGGCGAGCGATTTCGAGGGCCAGTTCATCAATCTGGGCAGAGCTAGACCTGGACGCCAAAAGCGAGGTGCAGAGGAGGGGGAGGATGATGGCCTCCCCGGTGGATAGGTCATCAAGCTCCACAGAACGGCTGGGTGGGAAATGTTGGTGGGAGATTCCCGCGTCCGTCGAAGACCTCTCAAAGAGCTCAACAAGAAGGGGGACATGGGGGCGGACACTCGACACAGAGGAGTGTTCTGAAGGAGGAAGGAGAACTGAAACCATACCTGTCGTGACAGGGAGGCCTCGGCCTAACTGTCTTATTAGGGTAGCAAGGAGGTATGGGCACGCTGGACGCTGATGGTGTGGAGGACGCGGTAGAAATGTAGGGGGAGGAAAATAGCAGAGGCAGAGCGTACCTATCTACTTGGTCTTTTTTTCTTTTCTTTTTTTTTTTTATCATCATGTATTTATTGTTTATGGTACAAGAACTTGCATGCAGCGCTAGCTATGGCATAAACAAAACGGCAATTTCAAACGCGCAATCACAAAAGAAAATAAAACTCGCACCAAAATATAAAATCCTCCTAAGGTGACCGATAGCCAACACGAAATCCCAAGGGACTAAAACAGGCAAGTGCAAAAATCATAGCGAAAAACAAAACCAATCCTGCTACCAAAAACAAACAAGCGGCAGAGGAAGAGACAAACAGTGGGGTGGGCGCCTCGGCTCAGGGCTTGAAGCCATGAACCGGGAGTCTCGAGTAGTTAGGGGCGGGTTCTGAAGGGCGGTCCCAGTCTGCAGGTGGCATGCCAGGGGGAAAGCCTGAGGCGGTCAAGTTGAGGTACCTTGCCAAGGAGCGGAGGGAGTCTGTATTGGTCCAAAGTGGGCTGTCTCTGCCAACATCCGTGAGCCCCTGGAGGTAGCGCTCGCGAGGTCCTTTGCGAGACTCGCAGTAGAGGATGGCATGTGCGAAGTCCCCCTCATCCCCCGCGCAGTATGGGCAGAGGGGCGAGGGGTCGTCAGGGAACTAGGAGGGGTGGGCAGTGAGGTAGCTCTTGCCCGAGCGGATCTGGTGGATCCTTCCTGCAATAAACCTACCTAGCCCCATAAAGAGGTGGGGCTTGAGGGTTACGGCGAAGGGGTAGTAGGGTGGAGGGGGGAACTGGGTGGCCCAGTTCCTGGCGAGGGCGTTTCGTAGCTGTGTTTTGATCGACTGGTATGATGGGATCCTCTCTTTCAAGGGGAGCTGTTCAGGCGGGAGAAGGTCAGGCGAGGCCACTGGGATAGGGCCCAAGGTGTTGATGAACCAGAGGGTGCAGTGAGCGATCGCGTCCAGCGGGAGGTGGTCGCGTATAGGGGGGTGCGGGGGGGCTGTCTTCCAGAGGGGTAGGGCATAAACCGACGTCAAGTCCCTGGTGAAACTGCGGTGGTCCGCGGGGGCCTGCAAGGGGTAGGAGGTCGAGAAAGACGGGTGGAGCCTGGCTGTGGCCAGATTGGCTACAGGGGGGAGGCACACTAGGCAGGTAGCAGCCAGCTTCGGACGGTGGAGGACCAATAGCGTGAGGGGAGGGAGAGCCGACTCACAAGCCAAGACGCCCACCGGAGTAGACGAAAAGCAATTAGTTACACTCCTATCTACGTGGTCTTTCTTTTTTTTTTTTTTCTTTTTTTATCTTCATATATTCTTTATTTACGGTACAAGAACTTGCATGCAGCGCTAGCTATGGCATAAAGAAAAACCTTAATCTCAAAAACACGCAAACACAAAAGAAATAATCGCACCGAACTGTGAAATCCTCCTAACTGTGTCCGATAGCAGACACGAAATTCCCAGGAACTAGAACAAAAAAATACTAGCATCATAACAAAAAATAAAACCACCAGGCTGCGAAAGGAAGTGTCCGGCGGAAACAAACACGGGGCGAAGGATCTTGTTCAGGACGCAAAACCGTAAATTGGGAGAGCTACATCAGCGGAAGCGGGAGCGAGCGCGGGGTCCCAGCACGCAGGGGGCATGCCAGGAGGAAAACCTGGGGCGGTCACATTCAGGTACCTTGCCGGGGAATGAAGGAAGTCCTTGTCGGTCCATAGGGCGCTGTCTCAGCCGAGGTCCATGAGCCCCCGGAGGTGGCGCTTAAGAGGCTCCTTGTGAGACTGGCAGTATAGGATGGCGTGTGCGAAATCCTCCTCGTCCTCCACGCAATAAGGACAGAGGGGGGAGGGGTAGACAGTGAACCAGGAGGGGTGGGCAGCGAGGTAGCTCTTGCCCGAGAGTATCTGATGGATCCTGGCCGCTATGAATCTCCCCAGGGCCATGAAAGGATGGGGTTTGAGGGACACGGCATAGGGGTAGTAGAGCGGGGGGGGGAAACTGGAAAGTCCAGTCCCGAACGCGAGCGTTTCGCAGCCGTAGCTTAACCGACTGGTAAGACGGGGAAGCCGCCGCCAGAGGGAGCTGGTCGGGAGGAAGGAGGCCGGGGGAGGCCACTGGAACTGGTCCTGAAGGGTTGATGAATTGGATGGTCCTGTGGGCAATAGCGTCTAATGGAAGATGTTTCCGTATGGGGAGACAGGGAGTAGAGGTTTTCCTGAGAAGTGGGGCGTAAACGGATGTCAAACCCCTAGTGTACTGGCGGTGATCTTCCGAAGCCCGGAATGGGGAGGAGGTAGGGAACGATGGGTGAAGCCTGGCCGTCGCCGAGTTGATCTCAGGGGGTAGGCAGACAAGCCGAACAGCCGCCAGCCTTTGTCGGTGGAGAGTCAGAAGCGGGAGGAGGGGTAGGGCCGACTGACATGCCAGGATGCTAACCAGAGAAGATGAAAAGCAGTTTGTAACCCATCTCTGGACGGCCCTCCAAAAGACAGACATCCTATCCAGGAGAGTGAGGCTTGGTGAGAAAAGGTCCGCCCCGTAGAGGAGGATGGGGGAGATAAGGGAGGACGCTAGCCGGTGGCAGAAAGAGGGGGAGAGACCCATGCCGGGCCTAGAAAGCCGTTTAATCGTTGCAAAGGCTCCTTGGGCCAAGCCGTGCCTCCTCGTGAAGTGGGAGGTAGTGCCTTTATTGCAGGAAGTGGATGAGGGCTGGAACCAATATTCAAGCCAGTGAATTAACTTGGAAGGGCGGAAAAAGAGCGCGTCTGTCAAGACAGGGATTGCGGGAGGATGGACCTTCTGCGCTGGGGTCACCCAGTGCATGAGCTCTCTCTTCGGCATCGAGAAGACTACACCCAGCCTTCCAGCTGTCGCCTGTAGTACCTTGGTGATGCCCTGCAGCCTCTGGACGTTCCTTCGGTAAGAACCAGAGGCCCCCGTGACGGCGAAGTCGTCCACATAGGAGAGGATTAGGCCACGGGGGACCGAGAAATGCAGCGAGGATACGTAAATCACAAACAGGAGGGGGGAGATCGGAGACCCCTGGGGGGTGCTGACAGAGACTGGTGAAAAAGCCTGGGGGGCCCCCTGGAAGACCAGGTGGCAGGAGCGGCCGTGGAGGAAGGACCTGATCCACGAGACCATGTATGGGTTGGCCGCCTTAGTGGCAAGCCTGTCACAGAGAATGGGGGCTGAGACATTGTCGAATCTGCCTTTGATGTCGAGGAAGAAAGTCGAGACCTTGAGCTTAGGGCGCATGAAAAGTTGAACTTCATGCGAGCGGGTTGCCGCAGCATCAAAGGTACTCAGACCTGGAAGGGAACCAGTTTGGTGGGGGGACACAAGGCCCAGAAACGGGCCAGGGCAGAGAGGCGGGAGGCCATAACCCTTTCCAGGATCTTCGAAATGGTCACGAGGAGGACGATGATACGGAAAGATGCCGGCGTGTCGTAGGAGGGTTTCCCTGGCTGGTCGAGGACAAGCCCGATTGCTCTCTTCAGGGAGGGGGGATGGTGGCCATACCGGCCGAGGGGCCGACGATGGAGGCGAGGATGCTTGGGTTCAACACGTGGACCCTCTTCCAGAAAGAGTAGGGGATCTGGTCGGGGCCAGGCGCGGAGGACCAGGAGCAGCTTCGGAGAGCGCCTGTAATTTCCTGCGCCTATAGCGCGTGAACATCCTTGCAGTCGCGCATAATCGCCGGAGGGCCGGAGGACTGTCTCTCCCGGAAGAAGTGGGAGAGAAGGGCTGTGTTTCTGTCTACGGGGCTGTCAGCCCAACGTAGCTGTGGGAACCTGTCTGGGGACCTTCCAAAGGAATAGCGTTTGGCGGTTCAGAGCGTTTGGTGGGTGGCGGTCTTGAGGAAATTGTTCCAGTAATCAGTTTTGGCTTTTTTTATAGCCTGGAAGTATAGAAGGCGGGCTTCCCTGCACCACTGTTTCGACGAGGGGAGCGGATCCCACCACGCTGACCAAACTGTTGAGTGGAAAGCAGCCCTTTGAGTTGTGAGGTCAGGGGTCCACCATGGCTTGGATCGGGGGGAGGGTCTCTTGTCCGGGGTGTGTAGCCTGAGGACGGCCCTAAGTCTTCCTAGGGCAGTGTCAAACCAGGTCGAGAAGGTATAGGGTGTGCGGAGGGGGGGAGGGGGGTCGAATCTCATGGCTCTAATTGCATCCTTAAGGGAGAGCCAGTTGGTCTTCTTGCACGGAGGGGCAGGGGGGGGAGTGCGGGCCAAAGGTTGTGAAAGCACAATGAGGATGGGGACAGGGTCGGAGCCTGTTATGGGTAATGGAGTCCTCCATGACTGAAGGTTGGGGGACAGAGAGGAGCTGGCAAATGCAAGGTCTATAACTCAGGGGCGAAGGTTGGGATCGAAGGGGAAATAGGTGCGTATACCAGGGGTGTTTAGGAGGCAGAAACCTTCTTCCGTAGCCTTTTCAAAGTAAGGGGCCGAGGCGCCCAGGTCTGAGATTGAGAAAAGGCGGCCCGGGTCAGCAGAGGGGTGGTGTATGTTGAAGTCGCCGACAACCAGCGTCGGTGTAGAGGTATGGGGGAAGGGAACTTCGGGAGTGATGGTTCGTCGAAAGGGGGAACCGTCCCACCTGCTATACAGGTTTACAACCCAGAACTTGGTAACAAAGGAATCAAAAAAGCCAATGGAAGAGTAAAAATCAACAGCCATCCAGTCTCTTGCATCCATAAAGACCGGGAGGACCGAAAACTATTGAGTAGTGGAGAGATGGAGATAGCAGGCCACTTTGGGCTTGCCGCCAGTGGGGCAGGGGGGCAGAAAGGGTTTGAAACCTTGGAACGAGGGACGTCTGTTCCTGTGCAAGGGGGGGTCCTGGAGGGCACCAAGGGCAGGGGGGTGATCCAGCAAGGGAAACGAATTAAAGAGGGAGAGAAACACATCCCAGCTTCACAAGCAGTTGTGTTGAAGAACGGATATCGGGTTATGGGAGACCGCTGCCGGCGCAGAACTCGTAGGAGAGGTATGAGCAACCATTACACGCCTTCCGGCGTCTCAGGCTGGGGCAGAGGAGTGGGAGATTCCTGCCATGCGGGATTCGGCAGGGCACCTCCTTTGGGCTTTAGGTGAGGAACGGGGGGACGTGTTGGGGGGGCATCACTACGCCTAGGGCGGGATGTTTCAAGACCAAAGGGGGGCAGGAGGGATCGCGAACCAGTTGAAAGACCCACGCCGGAGTCCTTCGTCGTGTCCATAGCTTCCTCATTCTGTGGAACTGGGGACTCCCCACGGGCAGGAGGCGGGGAAGGTCTCGATGGGCACTCTCTAGCGAACGCCGGGTATTGACCTTTGCAGATTGCACACATCGCGGGAGAGGTTGGGCCGCAGTCAACCACTGCTCTGAAGTTGCCGCCCTTGGGGCAGGTGGGGTTCTGGAACCTGTGAGCCTGTTTTCAGTGGGAGAGGGCGCAGATTTGGCGAACAGGGTGATCAATCTTGCATCTGGCTGAGTGGTGGCCGTATTCCCAGCAATTACAGCACTGAGTGAGGCTGTTAGCCGAGTATGCTCTCTCGATCTTGTATCGAGAGAGGAAAACCTAAGCGTTGCCCGGCATAGAGGCCTCATTTTCTGGCGCAACCATCACAACAAGGGAGGTCGCTCTATTGAGGATCCTGGAGGCCCTGTCAGGGGTTCAGGTAGCGGGCGGAGAGAATTTGGACGTTCTTGACGTTATGGATGGTGTTGCTTAGGGACTATAGGAGGTCGTCATCGTCCTCGGGAAGGTAGGCGATGGGGAGGGAGTGAATCGCCAGTTGGACCTCGTTAGGGGCAGGGCGGAAAGGGAGCCACGGTGGGTCCCTGTTTGGGAAGGATTGGTTTAGCTTGGTGGAGAGAGCATCGTAGTAGGGGGCATAAGCAGTAGAGGGAATGAACGGAATGAGGGCAAGAAGCGTCACCATCCCTCTGTCGTTAACCCTGGGAGAAAAGGATAGGGGTAGAGTGCAACCCGCCTTGTGTGGGACTGAGGCGGCAATATCGGGGAAGGAGGCAGCTATCCGGTCGGATTGGGGGTGCGAGAAGGGGGAAGACCTGGGTGCGAAGAAACGTCGCTCAGCAGCTGGGAGGCTCCTGGGCCCTGTTGAGGGGGCCAGAGGTGCAGGGCCAGATGCACCCTGGGCAGCCGTGAGGGCATTCTTCACTTTGCTCGGCTTTCCTTTCTTTTTTCACATGTGAGTAGCAGCTTGGGCATAGGAAGGGGCGCCGGCCTGGGCCGCAGCGCGAGGGACGGGGTGGAACTCCGAGAGGGGGGCGTACTTTCCTTCCCTGTATGTCTGGGCCTCACAGGAGCAAGGGAATTTCGCCACGTACCCGGCCGGGTCGCCGTACCACTTCTGGACCTTTGTGCTGTAGCAGGGGATGTCTGTGTCGCCCCCACCCTCATAGGTGGGGTTTAATACGTCGGCAAGGGTAGCGGTAGGGGGGATGCAGCGATCTCTTTGCCCTTTTGGGAAGGAGCTACCTGGGCCATGTGGGTGCCAGACGCGGCGGGCGTTGGGCGTTGGGGTGGGGGTAGTTGGTGGCGTGTTGGCTGGGGAAGTCCGGTGGTCAGGCGGGACACAAGGTCCCTCACCGAGAGTTGGAGGGCGGAGAGCCACGCTGCCGTCGCGTCGTTTTGGCTGGGGGGAGGAGGAGGGCGTTGGGGCTTCTTTCTACGGCAGGAGCGTTCGTTGACCTGCCCTGAAAGGCGGGCGACCTCAAGGGCGAGTTCATCGATTCGAGTGGAGATTGACCTTGACGCTAGCAGCGAGGTGCAGAGGAGGGGAAGGATGACTGCCTCCTCGGGGAGAAATCGTCAAGCTCCATTGAAGTTATGGGCGGGAAAAGCTGGTTGGAGATCCCCGCATCCGTCGAGGACCTCTCGAGGAGCTCCAAGAGGTGGGGGACATGGGGGCGAACTCCTGACACAGAGGAGTGCTCAGAGGGAAGAAGGCGAACTGTAGAAGCCATGCCTGTCGGAACTGGGAGGCCGCTGCGTGGCTCTTAGGATAGCGAGATTGTGAGGGCACACTGGACGCTGATGGTGTTGAGTGCTTGGTGAAAATGTAGGGGGGGGAAAATAGCGGAAGTGGAGCGCGTCCTACCTACTTGGTCTTTTTTTCTTCTTTTTTTTTTACTTTTTTTATCTTCATATATTCTTTGTTTACGGTACAAGAACTTGCAGGCAGCGCTAGCTATGGCATAAAGAAAAACCTCAATGTGAAAAACCCGCAAACACAAAAGAAACAATCGCACCAAACCATGAAATCCTCTTAAGTGTGGCCGATAGCCAACACGAAATCCCCAGGACCTAAAGCAAGCAAATTCAAAAATCATACCGAAAAATAAAAGCAAGGGGTTGCGAAAGCAAGTGTCCGGCGGAAACAAATGGGGGGCGAAGGCCCATGCTCAGCCCGCAAAACCGTAAATCGGGAGAGCCACATCACCGGAAGCGGGAGCGAGCTTGGGGTCCCAGCACATAGGCGCATACCAGCAGGAAAGCCTGTAGCGGTCACATTCTGGTATCTCGCCAGGTAGTGGAGGGAGTCCTTGTTGGTCCATAGGGGGCTGTCTTTGCTGAGGTCAGTGAGCCCCGGGAGGTGGCGCTCACGAGGCTCCTAGCGAGACTCGCAGTATAGGATGGTGTGTGCGAAATCCTGTTCGTCCTCCTCACAATAAGGGCAGAGGGGGGAGGGGTCGTCAGTGAACCAGCAGGGGTGGGCAGCGAGGTAACTCTTGCCCGAGCGCATCTGATGGCTCCTGCCTGCTATAAATCTCTCCAGGCCCAGGAAAGGATGGGGCTTAAGGGACGTGGCATAGGGGTAGTAGGGCGGGGGGGGAAACTGAGTAGACCAGTCTCGAAGGAGACCGTTTCGCAGCCATAGCTTGACCAACTAGTAAGACGGGGTACCCGCCATCACAGGGAGCTGGTTGGGAGGAAGGAGGCCGGGGGAGGCCACTGGAACTGGGCCTGAGGGGTTGATGAATTGGATGGTCCTGTGGGCAATGGCGTCCAACGGAAAGTGTTTCCGTATGGGGGGACAGGGAGGAGAGGTTTTCCAGAGGAGTGGAGCGTAAACGGATGTCAGACCCCTAGTGTATTAGCATTGGTCTTCTGAAGCCCGGAAGGGGGAGGAGGTAGGGAAGGATAGGTGACGCCTGGCCGTCGCCAGGTTAGTCTCAGGGGGGAGGCAGACAAGCCGAAAAGCCGCCAGCCTTTGTTGGTGGAGAACCACAAGGGGGAGGTGGGGTAGGGCCGACTCACATGCCAGGATGCCCACCGGGGTGGACGAGAAATAGTTCGTCACCCATCTCTGAACAGGCCCTCCAAAAAATGGACATCCTGTCCAGGAGGGTGAGGCTTGGTGAGAAAAGGTCGGCTCCGTAGATGAGGTTGGGGGAGATAAGGGAGGACGCCAGATGGTGGCAGAGAGAGGGGAAGAGAGCTTTGCCAGGGCTGGAAAGCCGCTTGATCGTCACGAAGGCTCCTTGGGCCCAGCCGAGCCTCCCCGTGAAGTGTGAGGTAGTGCCTTTGTTGCAGGAAGTGGATGACGGCTCGAACCAATATCCAAGCCAGCCAATCAATTTGGAGGGGCACAAAAGAAGCCCGTCTATAGAGACAAGGATCGCGGGAGGATGCACCTTTTACGCTAGGGTCACCCAGTGGATGAGCTCTGTCTTTGGGATCGAGAAGGCTACACCCAGCCTCTCAGCTTTCGCCTGGAGAGCCTTAGTGATGCCCTGCAGCCTCTGGACGTTCCTGTGGTAAGAACCAGAGGCGACCGTGACAGCGAAGTCGTCCACGTATGAAAGGATTAGGCCACGGGGGACCGAGAAATGCAGTGAGGATACTTAAATTACAAAAACGATGGTGGAGATCGGAGACCCCTGGGCGGTGCCGACAGAGACTGGCGAAAAAAGCTGCGGGGCCCCCTGGAAAACCAGGCGGCAGGAGCGGCCGTAGAGGAAGGACCTGATCCACGAGACCATGTACGGGTTGACCACCTTAGTGGGAACCCTGTCACAGAGAAAGGGGGCTGAAACATTGTTGAATCCCCCTTTGATGACGAGGAAGAGTGTCGCGACCTTGAGCTTAGAGCGCATGAAAAGTTGAACTTCATGAGAGAGGGTTGCGGCAGCATCAAAGGTACTCCGACCTGGAAGGGAACCGGTCTGGTGGGGGGATAAGAGCTCTAGGAAACGGGCCAGGGCAGAGAGCCGGGAGGCCATAACCCTTTCCAGGATCTTGGAAATACTCTCGCGGAGGACGATGATACGGAATGACGCCGGCGGGTCGTTGGAGGGTTTCCGTGGCTTGTCGAGGACTATCCCATTTGCTGTCTTCAGGGAGGGGGGATGGTGTCCATACCGGACAAGGGGGCCGAGGATGGAGGGGAGGATACTTGGGCTCAACGCGTGGACTCTCTTCCAGGCAGAGTATGGGATCCGGTTGGGGCCGGGACCAGAGGACGAGGAGGAGCTATGGAGAGCAACTGTTATCGCCTCCGCCGATAGCGCGGGAACATCTTTGAATTCGCGCATAATCGCTGGAGGACCCGAGGACTGTTTCTCCGTGAAGAAGTGGGAGAGAAGGGCTTTGTTTATGTCCACCGGGCTCTCAGCCCCGGGTAGCCATCGGAACCTGTCTGGGGGCCTTCCTAAGGCATAGGGTTTCGCAGTCCAGAGAGTTTGGCGAGCCGTGGTTTTGAGGAAATTGTTCCAATAATCAGTTTTGGCTCTTTTTATAGCCTTAAAGTATAGCAGGCGGGCTTCCCTGCACTGCTGTTTAGACGAGGGGAGCGGATCTCGCCGGGCCGACCGAACCATTAAGCGGAAGGCAGCCCTTTAAGTCATGAGGTTGGGGGTCCACCATGGCTTGGATCGAGGGCAGGGTTTCTTGTCCGGGGTGTGTAGCCTGAGGATGGTCCTAAGTCTTCCCACGGCAGTGTCGAACCAGGTCGAGAAAGGATGGGTGTGGGGAGAGGGGGACGGGGGTCGAACCTCATGGCCTGGATCGCATCTTCAAGGGTGAGCCAGTCGGTCTTCTTCCACGCAGAGGCAGGGGGGGGAGGGCGGGCCAACGGCTGTGAAAGCACAATGAGGACGGAGACGTGGTCGGAGCCTGTATGTGGCAACGGAGTCTCCTAGGACTGAAAAGTGGGGGACAGAGAGGAGCTGGCAAATGCAAGGTCTATGACCGATGGGCGGAGGTTGGGATCAAAGGGGAAGTAAGTGAGTATACCAGGGGTGTTTAGGAGGCAGAAACCTTCTTCCGCAGCCGTTTCAAAGTAAGGGGCCGAGGCGCCCAGGTCCGAGATCGAAAAAAGGGGGCCCGGGTCAGCCGAGGGGTGGTGTATGTTGAAGTCTCCGACAACCAGTGTCGGTGTAGAGGTGTGGGGGAAGGCAACTTCTGGAGTGAGGGTCCAGCGAAAGGGGGAACCATCCCACGTGCTATAGAGGTTCACAACCCGAAACTTGGTAATAAAGCAATCAAAAAAGCTAACGCAAGAATAAAAATCAAGAGCCATCCAGTCTCTCACGTCAGTAAAGACCGGGAGGACCGAAAACTACTGCGTGGTGGTGAGATGGAGATAGCAGGCCACTTTGGACTTGCCACCAGTGGGGCAAGGGGGCAGAAAGGGTTTGAATCCTTGGAACGACAGAGGTCTGTTCCTGTGCAAAGGGGGGTCCTGAAGGGCACCAAGGGTAGGGGGATAATCCAGCAAAGAAAAAGAATTAAAGAGGGAGAGAAACACATCCCAGCTTCGCAAGCAGTTGTGTTGAAGAACGGATATTGGGTTACGGGAGTCCGCTGCCAGTGCGGAACTCGTAGGAGAGGTGTGACCAACCATTACACGCCTTCCGGAGTCTCAGGCTGGGGGAGAGGAGTGGGAAATTCCTGCCACGTGGGATTTGGCAGGACACCTCCTTGGGGTTTTGGGGTAGGGACGGGGGGACGTGTTGGGGGGGCATCGACACGCCTAGGGTGGGGTGTTTCAAGACCAAAGGGGGGCAGCAGGGATCGTGAACCAGTGGAAGGATCCTCGCCGGAGTCGTTCGTCGTGTCCATAGCTTCTTCATCCGTCGGTGGAGGGGACTCCCCACGGGCAGGAGGGGGGGCAGGTGTCGATGGGCATTCTCTAGTGAACGCCGGGTGTTGACTCTTTCAGATCACACACATCGAGGGAGAGGTTGGGCAGCAGTCAACTACAGCTCTGAGGTTACCGCCCTTGGGGCAGGTGGGATTCTGGCACCTGCGAGCCTGTTTTCGGTGGGAGAGGGCGCAGATTGAGCAGACCGGGTGATCAACCTTGCACCTTGCTGAGTGATGGCCCTATTCCCAGCAGTTCCGGCACTGAGTGAGGCGGTTAGCTGAGTATCCTCTCTCGATCTTGCATCGAGAGGAGAAAAGGTAAGCATTGCCCAGCAAAG
Organism: Tuber brumale; assembly: GCA_014065205.1. Lineage (NCBI taxonomy): Eukaryota > Fungi > Ascomycota > Pezizomycetes > Pezizales > Tuberaceae > Tuber > Tuber brumale. The sequence continues at coordinate 159,432 of JACCEG010000144.1, forward strand.
AGGCCTCATTTTCAGTCGCAACTGTCACAACAACGGAGGTCGCTCTCGTGAGGATTCTGGAGGCCCTGTCTGGGTTAAGGTAGCGGGCGGAGAGAATCTGAACGTTCTTGACATTCAGGCTGGTGTTACTCAGGGAGTGTAGGAGATCGTCGTCGTCCTCGAGAAGGTAGGCGATGGGCAGGGAGTGGATCGCCAGCTGGACCTCGTTGGGGGCAGGACAGAAAGGGAGCCTCGGAGAGTCCCCGGTTGGGAAGGATTGGTTTAGCTTGGTGGATAGAGTGTCGTAGTAGGGGGCATAGGTAGTAGAGGGAATGAACGGAAAGAGGGCAAGAAGCGTCACCGCCCCTCTGTCATTGACCCTGGCAGAAAAGGATAGCAGTAGAGTGCAACCCGCCTCTTGTAGAACTGTGGCGGTATTGTTGGGGAAGGAGGCAGCTATTCGGTCCGATTGGCAGTGCGCGAAGGGGGAAGACCTGGGGGCGAAAAAACATCTCTCAGCAGCTGGGAGGCTCCTGGACCCTTGTGCGGGGGCCATAGGTGCCAGACCAGGCGCAACCTGGGCAGCGGTGCGGGCATTCTTCACTTTGCTCGACTTTCCCTTCTTTTTTCCAGTTGCAGTAGCAGCCCGGGCATAGGAGGGGGCGCCGGACTGAGCCGAAGCGTGGGGGACGAGGTGGAACTCCGAGACCAGGGGGTACTTTCCTTCCATGTATGTCTGGGCCTCCCAGGATCGCGGGAATTTCACCGTGTACGCGGCCCAGTTGCCGTACCATTTCTGGTCCTTTGTGCTGCAACAGGGGATGTCTGTGTCACCACCACCCTCGTAGACAGGGGTAAGCTCACCGGCAAGGGTTGTGGCATGGGCGGACTTAGCGACCTCTTTACCCTTTTGGGAAGGAACTGCCTGAGCCATGTGGGTGCCAAGTGCTGCGGGCGTTGGGCGTTGGGGTGGAGGTTGTTGGTGGCGTACTGGCTGGGGTAGTGGGGTGGTCAGACGGGACGCAATGTCCCTCACCGACAGTTCGAGAGTGGAGAGCGACGCTGCCGTCGCGTCGTTTTGGCTCGGGGGAGGAGGAGGGCGCTAGGGTTTCTCTCTGCGGGAGGAGAGTTCGTCGACATGACCTGCAAGGCGCGCTACCTCGAGAGCCAGTTCATCGATTCCAGTGGAGATTGACCTTGACGCTAGGAGCGTGGTGCAGAGGAGGGGAAGGATGACAGCCTCCCCCGGGGAGAGGTCGTCAAGCTCCGTTGAACTTATGGGCAGGAAAAGCTGGTTGGAGATCTCCGCGTCTGTCGAGGACCTCGCGAGGAGCTCCAAGAGGAGGAGGATATGGGGGCGAACTCCTGACACAGAGGAGTGCTCAGAGGGGGGAAGGGGAACTGTAGAAGCCATGCCTGTCCTGACAGGGAGGCCCCTGCCTGGCTCTTAGGATAGCGAGATCATGAGTGCACACCGGACGCTGATGGTGTTGAGTGCTTGGTGAAAATATAGGGGGGGGGAAATAGCCGAAGCGGAGCGTGTCCTATCTACTTGGTCTGTTTTTGTTTTTTTGTTTTTTTTATCTTCATGTATTCGTTGTTGTTTAGGGTACAAGAACTTGCATGCAGCGCTAGCTATGGCATAAACAATCCCGATTCCTCCTCCCGCCCAGCCTGACCGTATCTCCAAGACCCTCTAGTATGGGCCTTACCGCACATCTCGCCCCAAAGAAAAACCCCTCCCTACCTCGCAAGCGAACCCGGAGAATAGGAGAAGCCTGACTAAGAAGAAAGCAGGAAAACATAAGAAGGTAACCGCCCGGGACATCTCAGAAAAAACAAAAGAAATGTCGCACCAGGGTGTGCCCTACAACAACCAAGCCAGAGATACGGGCTGGTAGCAGAAAACCGTAGAAGTTATCCCGGAACGCGACGTAACCGAGAAAGGAAGCCGCCTGTGGGCTGCGGCGGGAGAGGGTGGAGCAGTAGGGTGCTAGCCGAGGGAGGGTGTAGCAGTAGGGTGCAAGCCAATCCAACCGCCAGGATGGGCCAGAAACAGAACGCGACCGTGTCGACTATCGGTAATCGTGTTAGTGACTTGCTAGGCGGTCTCCTACGAGAGTAGTCCCAACTTGAACCGCAAGACTAGGAGGGTATGGCCAGGTCTCCAAGCGAGATAGGCCGCGAAGTTACTAGCCGAGGCGTTCCCCCATGGCGCGCGTGCACACAGGGAGACAGGCGTCCACCACAGCCAACGCCAAACGGAAACGAAGAAGAGAGGTCCCCAAGGAAGGAGAGGAGAGAGGTCGACCATCAGGCCTAAAGAGTAGTCCTCGCGTACCGCAGAAACCGTGTTCCCAGCCGTCTGAAGCATGGGAAGCGAGCGGTCGCCGACCGTGAGAAGGGGCCTCGCTAAGCGAGGAAAGGGGCGAGAACGGAGAGCAGAAAGGCAGTACCGGAACCCAAAGGGAGGAAAGCCAGGCCACGTAAGAGCGCAAGCGATGGCAGTGGGAAAAGGGGGAGGTGGCCGTCACTCCTATGCCGAAGCCATCGTGGGAGGAGAGGGGGGGTGGATGGTTCGTGAGTACCTAGCATGGAGGGTTGATTTCAATCGCCGGGTGTGTAGAGGAGACGGAGGATGTCCTATCTACTTGGTCTCTTTTTTCTTTTTTTTTTATCTTCCAGTATTCATTGATTTATGGTACAAGAACTTGCATGCAGCGCTAGCTATGGCATAAACAAACCCTTAATCACCAAAACCCGCAAGTAACAAAAGAACTGTAGCACCAAAATTGTAAAATCCTCCTAAGCGTGTCCGATAGCCGACACCAAATCCCTAAGGAAATAAAACAAAAAAGCACATAACCATGACGAATAATAACCCCCTAGCAAAGCAAGAAAAACATAGCGGGAAAAGGCCGTCCCCTTCTCAGGGAGCGAAACCGTGGATCGGTAGAGCAGATGCGTCCGCATCCAGGGGGCGTCGCTGGTCCCTTGCAGCCGGGGGCATGCCTGGTGGGAAACCCGTCGCCGCGACGTTTATGTACCTAGCGAGGGAATTGAGGGCAGAGGGGTTCAACCAGAGGGGGCTGTCCCTATCTAACGAAGTGAGTCCTTGGAGGTGGCGCTCACGAGGTTCCCTGCGGGACTCGCAGGACAGGATGGCGTGGGTGAAGTCTTCTTCGTCTTCCTTGCAAAACGGGCAGAGGGGAGAGGGGTCTTCAGTGAACCACGATGGGTGCGCAGCGAGGTAGCTCTTGCCTGAGCGCATCGGGTGGATTCTTCCAGCCATGAACTTACCGAGCCCCATAAAAGGGTGGGGCGTTAGGGTCACGGGGTAAGGGTAGGTCGGGGGCGGTGGGAATTGGTCGTTCCAGTCTTTGACTAGCGCCGATCTGATTTTAAGCTTGATCGACTTGTAGGAGGGGGTGTCTACCCCAATTGCAAGACAGGCGGGCGGGAGGAGGTCGGGGGAGGCCACCGGTAGAGGGCCAGGAACGGGGATGAAGGGGAGGGTTCGATGAGCAATGGCATCAATTGGAAGGTGTTTTCTTATAGGCGGGGAGGGGACAGCGGTTCTCCATGAGAGAGGAGCATAGACCGATGTCCGATGTCGCGTGGGGTGGCGGTGGTCGTCAAGGGCCCTAAAGGGGGACGAAGTTGGGAATGTGGAGTGGAACCTGGCTGTCCCTGGGTTGGCTTCTGGTGGGAGGCAGACCAGCCTTATGGCTGCAAGTCTCTGGCGGTGACGTAACAGAAGGGGCATGGGGGGCAGGGCTGATTCGCAAGCAAGGGTGCCAATCGGTGTCGTGGAGAAGCAGTTCGTGACCCACCTCTGGACAGCCCTCCAGAAAACCGACATGCTTTCGAGGAGGGTAAGACTTGGGGTGAAGAGGTCCGCGTTGTAAAGGAGGATCGGGGAGATCAAGGATGAAGCCAGGCGGTGGGAGAGGTAGGGAGGGAGGCCCTTACCGGGTCTAGATAGTCTCTTGATAGTGGCGAAGGCGCCTTGGGCCAGTCCGAGCCTCCCAACGAAGTGGGACGTGGTACCCCTTGTGCCTGAAGTGGAGGAGGGCTCGAACCAATAACCGAGCCATCGTACTAGTTTAGAGGGGCAGAAGACGAGGTCGTCCAGCCGGACCAGGATTGGGGGCGTGGGGACTTTCTGAGAGGGGGTCTCACTGTGCATGAGCTCTGTTTTCGGGATCGAGAAGGACACACCCAGCCTGCTAGTCTTCCGCTGCAGGATCTTGGTGATGCCTTGCAGTCTCTGAATATTCCTCCGGTGAGAGACCGAGGCCACCGTGACCGCGAAGTCGTCCACATATGACAGGATGAGGCCCCTGGGGACTGAAAAGTAGAGGGTAGAGACGTAAATAACAAAAAGGAGGGGGGAGATCTGGGAGCCCTGAGGGGTACCAACCGAGACAGGTGAGAAGATTTGGGGCGCGCCTTGGAAGACCAGGCGGCAGGTGCGGCCGTGGAGGAAGGACCTTATCTGTAACCGCCTCTCGGGAGATGCGGTGATTGTAGAATTAACGGGCTTTGTTCTTTGCCGTGGTGGTAACTAGGGAATCAAAGTCCGGAGGCTTTAGCCAAGATCGTTGAATAGACTTCGTACTATATCGCAACTACTGAAGTCTCCGAGATGTTTGGTAGGTCTCAAACTAAAGATTGTTGAAGCGAACTGAAGAGAGTAACTGTTCAACTGAGTATATTGAAAAACTCTGTCGGCCGAAGTCTGCTCCTTCTAACGAGAAGAATAGCAGTTTCTTAAATACAGTTCCTAGGCTACCGAGAGCCTTGTTCTCATAACATAATAAACTCCAAAACGATAACCTTGAAACCAAACATAAAACATATAGAGTATCAAACCGATACTCGAAACCAAACATAAAACATATAGAGTATCAAACCGATACTCGTAACCAAACATAAAACATATAAAGTATCAAACCGATACTCGAAACCAAACATAAAACATATAGAGTATCAAACCCTATACTATCAGGCTAGAGGCGTACCTTGTTTCCTGAAACAATTCCAAAACTCAAACAGTATCAACTGATACATGAAAATCCTAAACCAGTAACCAGTACCGGTTACATTATCCACGAGACCATGTAGGGATTGACCGCCTTGGTGGCTAGTCTGTTGCAAAGTATCGGGGCCGAGACATTTTCGAAGCCTCTTTTGATGTCCAGGAAAAGGGTCGAGACCTTGAGCTTGGGGCGCATAAACAGCTAGACCTCATGGGAGAGGGTAGCCGCCCCGTCAAAGGTACTCAGACCAGGTAGGGAGCCAGTCTGGTTGGGGGAGAGGAGGCCCAGGAAACGAGTCAGGGCCGAAAGCCGGTTTGCGATCACTCTCTCTAGGATCTTGGAAACAGTCTCCAGGAGGACGATGATGCGGAATGATGTAGGGGTGTCGTAGGAGGGCTTGCCAGGTTTGTCCAGCACTATGCCGTTGGCCTTTTTCAGGGAGGGAGGGTGGTGCCCGTATCTAACCAGGGGATCCAGGAGGGATGTGAGGATGTTCAGGTTAATCCAGTGGACCTTCTTCCAGAGCGAGTAGGGTATCTGGTCCAGCCCGGGGGCAGAGGACGAAGAGGACTTCCAAAGAGCCGCGGATATTTCCTCCGCGGACAGCTCTGGGACGTCTTTAAACTCACGTAGGATGCGAGGGGGGGGGGAAGACCCCTTCTCGGGGAAGAAGTGCTGGAGGAGGGCTTTGTTGATATCATTGGGGGTCACCGCCCCTGGGATTTGAGGGAACCTGTCGGGTGGCTTGCGGAAGGCGAACTTTTTCGCCGTCCAGAGGGACTGGGGGTTAGCTGTTTGTAGGAAGTTCTTCCAGTAATCATTCTTGGCCTTCTTGATAGCCTTGAAGTAGAGGAGGCGTGCCTCCCTGCATAGCTCTTTGGACGAGGGGAGGGGGTCCTTGCGAGCCGCTCGGACGGTGGAGTGGAAGGCTGATCTTTGCGCTGTTAGGTTGGGGGTCCACCAGGGTTTTGACCTACAGGAGGGTCTTTTGTCGGGTGTGTGACCTTATCCTATCCAGGGCCGTGTCAAACCAAATCGACAGCGTGCGTGGCGTAGGAAGGGGGGGAGGTGTCCTATCTACTTGGTCTTTTTTTTTTCGTTTTAATTTTTTTTTTCTTTTTTGTCTTCATGTATTCATTGATTTATGGTACAAGAACTTGCATGCAGCGCTAGCTATGGCATAAACAAAACCTTAATCTCAAAACCGCGCAAGTAACAAAAGAAATCTCGCCCCAAACTATAAAGTTCCTCCTAAGTGTGTCCGATAGCCGACACCAAGTCCCTAAGGAAATAAAACAATAAAACGTACGATCATGACGAAAAACAATATCCCAGCAAAACCAAGAAAATATGGCGGGCAGAGGCCGGTCCCCCTTCAGGGAGCGAAGCCATGGATCGGTAGAGCGGACGTGTCCTCATCCGGGGGGCTGCGGGGGTCCCATTTTACTAGGGGCATGCCCGGCGGGAAGCCCGTCGCCGTGACGTTTATGTATCTAGCGAGGGAATTGAGAGCGGACGGGTTTGACCAGAGGCGGCTGTCCCTATTTAACGAAGTGAGTCCTTGGAGGTGGCGCTCACAAGGTACCCGGCGGGACTCGCAGGATATGATGGCATGGGTGAAGTCCTCTTCGTCCTCCTCGCAGTGCGGGCAGAGGGAGGAGGGGTCCTCAGTAAACCATGATGGGTGGGCTGCGAGGTAGCTCTTGCCTGATCGCATCTGGTGGATCCTTCCTGCCATGAACCTCCCAAGCCGCATGAAAGGGTGGGGCGCTAGAGACACGGGGTAAGGGTAGGTCGGGGGCGGCGGGAACTGGTTGCTCCAGTCTTTGACTAGTGCCGATCTGATTTTCAACTTAATCGACCTGTAGGAGGGGGTGCCTTCCCAAAGCGGGAGACAGGCTGGTGGGAGAAGGTCGGGGGAAGCTACTGGTTGGGGGCCGGTAGCCGGGAAGAAGGGGAGGGTCCGATGAGCAATGGCATCAATTGGAAGGTGTTTTCTTATGGGCTGGGAGGGAACAGCGGATCTCCACGAGAGGGGAGCGTAGACCGATGTCAGGCCCCGCGTGTGGTGACGGTGGTCGTCGAGGGCCCTGAAGTGGGACGAGGTCGGGAACGTGGGATGGAGCCTGGCCGTTGCCGGGTTGGCCTCTGGCGGGAGGCAGACCAGCCTTATGGCCGCGAGTCTCTGCCGGTGGTGTATCAAAAGGGGCATGGGGGGCAGGGCTGACTCGCAAGCAAGTGTGCCGATAGGTATTGAGAAGAAGCAGTTCGTGACCCACCTCTGGACAGTCTTCCAGAAGACCGACATGCGGTCGAGAATGGTAAGACTGGGGGAAAACAGGTCCGCGCCGTAAAGGAGGATCGGGGAGATCAAAGATGCTGCCAGACGGTGGCAGAGGAAGGGAGGGAGGCCCTTTCCGGGTCTAGATAGTCTTTTTATGGTGCCAAAGGCACCGTGCGCCAGTCCGAGTCTTCTAACGAAGTGGGACGAGGTACCTCACGTGCCTGAAGTGGATGAGGGCTCGAACCAATAACCGAGCCATCGTACTAGCTTAGAGGGGCGGAAGACGAGGTCGTCCAGCAGAACCGGGATTGGGGGTGGGGGGATCTTCTGAGAGGGGGTTTCCCAGGGCATGAGTTCCGTCTTCGGGATCGAGAAGGACACCCCAAGTCTTCCAGCCTTCCGCTGCAGGGTCTTGGTGATACCTTGCAGTCTCTGGATATTCCTTCGGTAAGAGCCCGAGGCTACCGTGACCGCGAGGTCGTCCACGTAGGATAGGATGAGGCCCCTGGGGACCGTGAAGTGGTGGGTGGAGACGTAAATAACAAAAATCAGGGGGGAGATCGGGGAGCCCTGAGGGGTACCAACCGAGACAGGAGAGAAAATCTGTGGTGCTCGTTGGAAGACCAGGCGGCAGGTGCGGCCGTGGAGGAAAGACCTTATCCACGAGACCATGTAGGGATTGACCGCTTTGGTGGCGAGTCTGTCGCAAAGTATCGGGGCAGAGACATTATCGAAGCCTCCTTTGATGTCTAGGAAAAGCGTCGAGACCTTGAGCTTGGGGCGCATCAGCAGCTGGACCTCGTGCGAGAGGGTAGCCGCCATGTCAAAGGTGCTCAGACCGGGTAGGGAGCCCGTCTGGTTGGGGGAGAGGAGGCCAAGGAAACGAGCCAGGGCCGAAAGTCGGTTTGCCATCACCCTCTCCAGAATCTTGGAAACATTCTCTAGGAGGACGATGATGCGGAAAGAATTAGGGGTGTCGTAGGAGGGTTTACCAGGCCTGTCCAGCACGATGCCGCTGGCCTTCTTCAAGGGGAGAGGGTGGTGCCCGTACCTAACCAGGGGACTCAAGAGGGATGTGAGAATGCTTGGGTTGATCCGGTGGACCTTCTTCCAGACTGAGTAGGGTATCTGGTCTGGCCTGGGGGCAGAGGATGAAGAGGACTTCCAAAGGGTCGTGGATATCTCCTCCGCCGACAGCTCTGGAACGTCCCTAAACTCGCGTAGGATGCGTGGTGGAGGGGAGGACCTCTTCTCGGGGAAGAAGTGCTCAAGGAGGGCCTTGTTGATTTCTTTGGCGCTAGCTGCCCCCGGAATCTGGGGGAATCTGTTAGGTGGTTTGCCGAACGCGAACCTCTTCGCCGTCCAGAAGGACTGGGGGTTTGCTGTTTGCAGGAAGTTCTTCCAGTAATCGTTCTTGGCCTTTTCGATAGCCTTGAAGTACAGGAGGCATGCTTCCTTGCATAGCTTTTTGGACGAGGGGAGGGGGTCCTTGCGGGCTGCCCGGATGGTGGAGTGGAAGGCCAATCACTGTGCCATTAGGTTGGGGGTCCACCAGGGTTTCGACCTGTAGGAGGGTCTCTTGTCAGAGGTGTGACCTTTGAGCTGGGACCTAATCCTATCCAGGGCCGTGTCAAACCAGACTGACAGTGTGCGTGGCGTAGGAAGGGGTGGAGGGGGGTAGAGAGTCATCTTTTTGAGTCCTTCCTCGAGGGCGGGCCAGTCGGTCTTCGTCCACGAAGGAGAGGTGGGTGGGGGGCGGTCCAATGGCTCCGCTAGTGTGATGAGGATTGGTACATGGTCAGACCCCGAAGGAGGGAGGGGCGTGTCCCAAGACCGGAAGCTAGGTGAGAGGGGGGCATTGGCAAAAGCCAGGTCTAACACTGATGGGCGGAGGTTGGTATCGAAGGGAAAGTATGTGAGGGTACCGGGTGTATTTGGGAGGCAGAAGCCTTTACTGGCCGCCTTCTCGAAGAATGGAGATGATGCCCCAAGGTGTTGAATTGAGAAGAGAGGACTTGGGTCAGCGGAAGGGTGGTGGATGTTGAAATCTCCAACGACCAGCATGGGGGAAGGCGTGGCGAGGAATGCAGCATCAGGCGAGACAGTTCTTTTAAACAGGGAGCCGTCCCAAGTGCTGTAGAGGTTAATCACGTGAAACTTGGTTACAAAGGAATCAAAAAATCCAACTGAAGAAAAGAAATCCATCGCCATCCAGTGTCTTGCGTCAGAAAAAACTGGAAGAATTGAGAACTGTTGCGTTGAGGGAAGGTTGAGGTAGCACGCCACACTCGGCCTGCCGCCGCTAGGGGAAGGGGGCAAAAAGGGCTTGAAATTCGCAAACGCAGGGGGCTTGCCCCTCTATAGTGGGGGGTCTTGTAGTGCAACAAGGGTGGGGGGGTGATCCAGTAAAGAAAAAGAATTAAACAAGGAAAGAAACACGTCCCAGCTTCGCAAGCAGTTGTGTTGTAGAATGGATATGGAGTTATTGGAGTCCATCGCCAGCACGGAACTCGCAGGGGAGGTGCGACCAGCCATTACACGCCTTCCGGCGTCTCAGGCAGTTGGATAGGATTGGGAGTTGCCTGCCATGCGGGATTGGGCGGGGCGCCTCCTTGGGGTTTCGGAACGTTTGCGGGAGGACGTGTCGCGGGGGCATCACCACGCCTAGGGCGGGGTATCTCAAAATCGATAGGGGGTAGGAGGGGTCGTCCACCAGTTGAAGGACCCTCGCCGGAGTCGTTCGTCGTGTCCATTCTTTCCTCATCCTGCAATAGAGGGGGCTCCTTACGGAGAGCAGGGGGGCAGGTCTCGATGTGCAGTCCTGAGCGAAGGCCGGGTGGGATCCTTTGCATACTGCGCAGAGCGGGGCGGAGGTCGGGCAGCAGTTGGCAACTGCTCTGAGGTTTCCGCCCTTCGGGCAGGTGGGGTTCTGGCATCTGTGTGCCTGTTTCCTGTGGGAGAGGGCGCAGATGGGTCCTATCTACTTGGTCTTTTTCTCTTTTTTTTTTTTTTTTTTTTTTTTTTTTTTTTTTTTTTTTTTTTTT
>JACCEG010000144.1:197674-268017 GCA_014065205.1 Tuber brumale
TTTTAAGCGGAAAATCAACATGTAATGCACCTTCTAAAAAGGCTGCAGTACATAAGTAAAAATAACCGAAATATCTCGCATATGCAATAAGAAAATATATATCCAATTATCCCATCGTTATCATGAAATATAAGCGAAATACCCCATGTATATACTCTTGCTGTAGTAATGTTCGTGATCTATAGGTAAACCAGAAAATATAACTAAGGAGAGAAATACAAGTTATTTAAAAGAAATATACTTATGAAACGAATAATAGAAAATTTCAACAAGGTGGAACAGGGTGAAGTGGCCGGAATTTGACCCCGGGCCATATAGAGGACAGAGTGGCAAACAGAATACCCACTCTGCCCCACACTATAACGAACACCACACAGGCCCCAAAGCACTCTTCTTTGTTGACAGATGTCAGTCAGCCTTCTCCACCACCTTCAGGACTTAGCGTTCAAGTCAGCTTCACTTCAACTTTCTTCTCCATTCTTCCAACTACCAATCATTTGAACACTACAATAACAAGTCTACTTGTCCCTTTGCTTGCTGAGGGTGCTGCCTCCAACACTCTACTGGGGATTACTCCTACCCCACAGCTACCTGTCATATCTGCGGTCGTCCCTGCAGTTACTTTACTCCTAGGTGTGTGAACTTTGATGGCCCCTATGATGCCCACTCTCTCTCTTCTGCCCTGCCCACTCTACGCATCTATTAGGCGGACGCCAAACTCAAGTATATAACTGAGGGACGTAGGCCCAAAATCTTTGATTGGAGAATCTGTCGAAGAAGGCTCGTCTCGATAAAGTAAGGTAAGGGAAAGATTTAAAGTGTGAAACAATATTATATTGATAAGATCTCTTCTCCATTGCTTGATAATGTCTGTAAAGCTCGGGAGGCACATCGATATTTATATCCCGTATCTGAGTGTTCGCGCACTACTTCTAACTACTATGCCTCCGAAGTACCACCCTGGTTTTAATACGCAAACGTCCAGAATCTTATAAGTGCGAACACCATTTGACCCTGAAATTCATCACACCCTTTCACGGACCCGGAGTAGTATTCCTCCGTTGAGATGACTGCGCTATTTGTTATGCCAAATAGCGGCCTTCAACTTAGATGTCCGCATAGACTATTATTTTACTCTAGTCTGGTTGACTATCATTCCAGTAGTCTCTTCGGTCATGAAGTGATCAAGTTCATGCCGGGCCACCTAGTGCCAATCGCAAGTCCGAGCCTGACGTGTCAGCGTCTTAATCGTCTCCAACTTATCTTGGTCTTCCATTCTGAGCATGCTTCCCCTTGGTCCGCCGGCCTCCGTAGAGGGGTCCTATTACTAGGACCAACCAACCTACAAGTGATCTCGGAAGGGTATGGGTGGATTCGGTATACCCCTAATAGCTTTCACTACTGGGATATCCTCCTAGAGTATTTCTCCGAAAACGTCCCTCCACATTCAGCCCATAGTTTAGGAAGCCTAACTTTGAAGCCTACTATCTCAATGCGCCTCCGACGGACTTCCTCCGTTCCACTTCCCAGATGTCGCCAAAGGTCCCCTCTCATATAACCTGCGAACAGCATGCGGTTGGACGGACGGCGGCGACGTATATGGTGTTAAGAAGTGGGCTTCGTTGATGTGACATTTTAGTTATGGGACGCAACTCTTGAAATCTCGCTAATGATGTACGGGCCCCATAAGGGGGCCGGAGGGGGGTGTTGGCTCCGGTAAATTGAGGGTCTGTGCGCAGTTACCTTACCGTGGGTCTGTGCACATGTCTCGGATTCCCATATGCCTAACAGCATCACTCTGGGGATCCCGATAGAGATGTGGAAGGGATTGAGATGGTCGATACCTAACACCTGGTTGGTGCTCTTTCTTTATTACCTCAGGCTGGCATCCTTCTGCTTTTCACTAGTTACACTGACTGTGCTGTTACTTGACTTCAGTCCTCAGTTGTTGAATGGTGTAGCTTTGATTTCCTTACTACTTTTGCTTTCGGCATTCTGCAGGGCTCCTACCTGTTACAATTTGTACAATGTCTTTTTCTAGGCCAGCTACTTGTATACGGGCTTGGGTTACTTTACTTTTGGTTGTTATTTTACTTTTGTTTCTTAATGGTTGGCTTGTTGGTTGGCCCTTGGGAGACTCCACTTGGGTGTTAGTCACTGATCAAGGTGCTTGGGATTATATTTTTCCTGCTTTGGTGGAGGACTTTTAGCATTATTTGATATTAGTTTTTTCTTTTGTTACTGCATTGGGATTAATGTTTTTTGTATGCCATAGTGCGAGCTGCAAGCACGGTTTTGTACCTAACAATAACTATATGATATAAAAAAATAAAGAAAATGGAGAGTAACTGGTACAATATTGAATCTACTTAAATAAATATACATGTGAGTTCTCTTCTACTCTAGCAATCAACTACTTCTCAGGCGAGAAACTAATTGAATAAAGCTTTGGGCTTAATAATATTAAGTTTTACTACTTCATTTTCTTTAACTCTACTGTTAAGACCTTTATACCTACTTTATATTTTGAACAATGCAGTTGCACTCTTAGGATCCATCTTCCTACAGGGAACCCCATTACAATCAGTAAAAACCTAACAATTGAACAATATTTTGAAAGTGGAATATTGCGTTATGATTTATTATACAAGACCTGGCTAACAAAAGTAGTTCCGGAGGGAAAGTGGACTGTACGATTGGGCTTTGCTCAAGTATTATTCGTCCTTTAGGTGTGCAGGGAGCCGAAATTATTTTGGATTGTGTACAGGGGTGGATTTCGCAACCCTTGGATTCCTCACCAAAAACGACTTTTGAGCTGCTCTGCGTAGACTTTACCTCGCTGAAAATAGCGATGAAAGCAAAAATCCGGTAGTGTAGGAAACCTGCAAGTTCAGCAAGGATAACCAAATTGCAACGTTGCGATATCTGATCTGCAACAAAACCTCCGTGGCGGTCAGAAAGGGTCATGTTTTATGGAGGTACAACCCATAAGTTTTGTTGCACCCTCTGCCTGTGGAACATACAAAACTTATTGGCTGTACTGTACCTCGGTATGGAGGGCAAAGCCAGGCCTTGTGGCGCCAACCAGGCGTAACTTTAAGTTACCTCCAACCATCCTGGAACCAGCTTCACAGATCATCACCCGATGGTTCAAATATATCATTAATCCTCCTCCTTCATCTTCCTGCTTTTGGTCCGAAACTTGTACCTCCTCCTTTAATGGAAGCCTATTCGTTAAATAAACCAACCAGCTTTTTTTTCAACCACCATATTGGCCGATAAAAGCAGCTGGGCCTCGTTCTCATTTGGGATCTTGGGTACAGGACGGGAAGACGTCCATCCGTCCAGTCCGCCAACTTGTGCTTCCACCCTCCTCCTGGTCTCCAATGCAGCCCATATCCCACGCCATAATTTTGACTTCACCTGCTGCTTGGGGGGGCTTGTGCTTGTTTGAGAAAGATCCTTGCCTGACACAAGGGGCACCTCAGACCCGGACGATCAGAAAGCGCAGTGCCCTGGTACCCTGCAAGAACGCGGACTCGGGTGGGTATCAGTACTACCAGATAGGAACAGTCGCTCCAAAGCTCCCCTACCGTATCCTTGTCTCAGAGCTCCCGCTCCCAAATATATTCGTAACTTATCCTTTCTTACATAGAGCCACGCGTGGTAATAAGCAATGCGGAGAGCTGACGAGAGATCACCACAAAGTAGAACCCGATTTCTAGCCCAAATATGACCTCATCTCATTGTCTTTACGACAGTGGGGGGCAGCCCGGAGCAAACGTGTTCCACTGCATAACGAGCCTCGCGATCCATCTGCCCAAATACTAGCCATTATTACAATCTTGATCGAGGTTCAGCCAATTGTATTGCACAAACCTGTATATCGCTGGCTATCACGGGCGCTCACTATGTCGTGGAATGCGTAATCCCTCACTTTATCTTTTTACCTGGTCAGTACAGTACCAGACGCTCTCCCCGTGTTAATGGCCATGCAACATCCTAGGGCAAATCCACATGCGGCGCCAGGGGTATGCTTGAACTAGACGCTGGGGGTATCAGTTTGGCGGGGTTCCGGCGGAGATATAGCGGGCCTCAACCTTTTGAACACCCCTTACCTCGCCGCCGAAGCAGGCCTCAGGTCGTTAGATCTTACCAAGCGGATCTTTGGCCCAGGTCGGATGAACAGTTGTCCCAGATACCGGCTTCTCTTGGAGGCGCGGTCCCAATCGTGTATAGAGTGGTAAAGGCGATTCACGCATAATACAGCCATAATGCAGCGCAATCTGGCTAGAGAGGTAGTCAAGATCCCACTATATGTAAGCTTTAATGCACTAAAGCTTGGTGATAGTATTCTCTGTCTGACCTTCATGGTGTAGCACCTATGCAGTTTATATTGATCGCTCAGAGATCCTGACTAGTTTCCCCTCAGCAGACACCTTAACCAGTGGGAAAGCTATGGCTACCATACGAAGCTCTTTCCTGAGGGTATCGGCGCACTACAGTCCATATAGTAGCCTGAGTATACCATTGCGACCGGAGCAGGCTTCCCCAAGCCCGCAAGGAGCCCTGTAATAATATTTTAATCGCCTCCAGTAGATCTGGGGTTTGCCGTGGGAAGGGTTCCTGTGATGCCTCCATTCTTTATACACGCATTTGATGGTCTGCTCACTTTAACCTCTGATGGAATGGACACGGCCTGGTCACATGACATGAGGCATCGGGCTCCCTGAAGGGGCAAGGGAAGTAGAACCTTGAGCAAGACACAATTGTACATTCCAACCAAGCTCGGCGCACCGGGAGGGTTCCGGTTGAGGTTACCGGGCAGCCTACCGCTGCTCTCTCCTTGATTCCAAGTCTGTGATTCTCGACAATCACATGTACGAGACCCGGAGAGGGTCTTCCATCTTATCACCTTACACATGTAGTACTGGTAATCTAGGCACTCAATTGGCCTCCAGAGAGATTTTTCTTGGCCAAAGGTCCTCGACTGGCCAAAAAATACACTGATGGCCAGTGTGTTGATGGGTTGTGAGAAGCTGGGTTAAAAGCCAACGCAATCGCTGTGGGTGCCAAAACAGTTTTGGGATAATAGGGCTCTCGCAGAAGTAGATTGAGCATCGTTTCACTAGCCGGAGTGTAGAGTCTCTAGCAGCATTAGACTCTCGAGGAGCGGCTAAGATATTAGCTCCTGATGAGACGCCGATGTGAGTATCATACCTGTAGGTTCAATAGAGGTCAAGGGTTGGGGAGGGGGCGGGATGGTCGACAGGGTTATCTAGGGAATATATTGGAGTGGTTCGTTGGAAGAGAGCTGTTGATAGGATTAAGTGAGGGGGTGTGTGCCTGTGACACTCGGAGTTTATGATGCGGTTTAATCTCTGGCAACGGTTTGGTGTCCACCTTCCCAGCCCTAGAAAATGCCTTACAGTAACTGTAACCCTTGCCTTCAGCTACGAGCACGAACCCAAACCATTACAAGCCCAACCCCATCCCTCACCCCACACCCTCTTTCCCCTCCATCTTTTTCTTTCCTTCTCTCTTTTTCTTCCGAATACCGCATATCCTTCTTTATGTCAACAATTCGGACAATCTCTTCTTGACCAAAACCACCTCTGCGCACTTGCGGCCTAGTCGCGTAAGTAAACAAGCCCCTTTCTTCGCCTCAATTGTTGCCCACCGGCATTTACCGTGATCACCCTTTGTATGGAAATTCACTCTCTGCTTGCACACTAAACTCGTCACAGGAATTACTGCCGTACCAAACGGATAACTTCGCTTCTAGGCACTTGCTGCCTTATTTAAGCCGCAATGACTACAAGCGAGAGCGCGCGATCTAAGTTCACAGGCAACACATCCTTATATGTCTTCATAGCGCGTTTCCGGCCACCCATCTTCCTCAAGCGCAACATTGAAGCGGTTCTAAGGCAATGTGAACTAGAGAGTCTGGAAGAAGAAGACAGTGAGGTATCCACACCTGTTTCGGGGACTTCGACTCTTCTTAGTGATCGATGGTCAAGGTCCTCAGCGAGTGCAAGATTCCCCACGCGTCGCAAGGAATCGTTGAACCAAATTATTAACAGACTAAGGCCTCCTATTCCTACCGGTGGAAAGATGGAACCTGTTTTAAAAATTGAGGCGAAGTCTTTGAGGCGCAAATGGACACCCAAACCTCGAGCTCATCCTCCAAGTTCAGGTATGCTTAGTGGCCCCAAGGAGGATATAGAGCTGTGTTGGAATTAATTTTTCTCGTCATAGGCACCCGGAATTCTCGCACTAGTCGCGATCGTCGTTCCTTTGATAAACCCATAAATATCCGTTGCCGGTGCGAGCTCACGATCTACGAGAAGCCCGATCCCTTGAGGGCTGCAAAACTCTCCAATGTACGGCGAACCAGATCTAGGTCCAAGGAGGAATCCAGCGCAAATCCACTTGTTCGATACAGGCAATTTTGCACAATCGCATATGATTCTGAAGAGTCTGCGACCATCGAAATGCAGGATCCGTTTTATATCAGGGCTGGCGAGCTCTTTGTTTTTACCAATCGGGGACCGATCCAGAGTTTTGGCCTAGCAGAGACTTATACAGCGGAATTCGCTTTACAACCAATCAGTACCGACCAACCTTGGCCTCCCCTAGATTCAAATAGCTCAGGGAGATGGGACGACCCGACCACTCTGCAACTCGTTGGAGTTTTTCATTCCCTCCCTATGGCTCCCGCAGCTGCTTCCCATGAACTCGAATTTCGAACAGGTATACTAGGTGAAGCTGGTGAGCGGGCGGATATCGAACTTGAACTGGACTGCAAATGGGATAAGCAAGGAACCATCACACGCGGCGGAGAAGCTTACCAGCTCATGTCTCCAAGACTACCAACTCCGGTGTCTGAGAGAGGGCGTGATTTCTCACCCGTAGACTCTGCGCTTACTTGTTACGTTTTCAACGCCCCCGTAGATGAGGAGCGTTTTCATCCGTGTATTGAGCAACCAACTATCAAACATCAGCACGCGTTCACTGTCCCCAGATATATATGCCCTTTTTGTGATGGGAGAGAACTCACAAACCTAACTAGTTTACATTTCCACCTTATCACCTCTCACGATTTGTTTCAGTTCAAAGTAAGGTCAAGCAGAGCAAAAAGTGGTCTGAGGAGTAACGAGAGACATGGAAATTATGTGGAGGTCTTTGTAGACCTAGCAAAAGATGCTATGGTTGGAAGAGCGAGTGACCATGTTCCGGATCACAGGACTTTTCGCTGGGTCAAACCTTCAGAAATACTTGATGTCGATAGAATACTTAATGGCGACTGGAGTTGGTTGAACGAAAGGAGAGGCATGTCCCTACAGAATCGGAGGGATACGACGACTGGGGGGACACTTGTCCCCTTTTCTAGGAAGAGAATCAATCTGAGTGAAGTTGGGGATTTGCCGGTAAACAAAAGACGGAAATACCGCGTGCCCGTACCCATGAATGGGCTGCAAGGGCTGGTGTTTATAAGGAGTAGATCGAAAAGATTTGTATACCCGGATGAGGATCTGAGTGAGAGTGACGATGATGTCGACGAGGGCTGGCTGCAGATGGAGCATAAAGAAGTAAGTAGGGATCTTGTAGGCTTCAGTATCAATACTGATATTCAATTTTCCGTAGATCATCGAAGACTTCACTGATGTGGCTCGGAATGAAATGACCTTCATGCAGATCTGGGACAGACATCTATTTTTAGAACGGTAAGTCATATTCACCTCAAGTTTTTCCTTCCCAGCTAATCTTGCGTAGGCCGATTGGATATTCACACATCCCGCAAGTTCTAATTCGCTTTGCCCGTGAGCAAGCTGAAAATATGAGAACTTCTCAGCTGCTAGTTGAATTTTGGAAACATTGTCTGAATCTTGTCCAATACGGAATAATAGACACCGAATGTGTAGCCTTCTGTATGAGGGTCATCAAAGGTGAAGGCCAATGGTCCTCTGCTGGACAGTCAGAGTGGGGAATTGGACTGTCAGGGCCACTTGTACTAGATGGCCAGGAGGCCCCCCCCCCAACTAAAATTGAGGATGATACGGACAATATAGACTGCCTTCAGGCGCCAGAGATAATCTCGGGGTTTTGTACCTGCGGGAAGCCGTTCGACAAGCCTGAAATGGTGCTTTGCAATGGGAGCGTGAGTATTTCCTAATATTCCTACCACTCCATACCCATCTCTGCTTGTCTATCCGTAGATTTAAGCATTCCGAACCCCGCCAAGCTCGTTGTTACAAGCTAACGTCCCCCAGAAATGCGACACGCGATGGTTCCATAGATCCTGCGTCGATGCAGAACGAATGCAAGAGGGCTGGCGGTGTAAAATTTGTCAGGAAGAAGTCCAGAGCGGCAGCTGATTTCGATCCTGTAGGTACTGCTCATAGGTGCCCGGTTTGCTCACCAACCCTTCGTCAGAATACTAATCAGGAACTTATTCATAAAATAGCAAACTCACCCATAGACCGCAAAGAATCGTTCCCGTATCACGTTTTCTAATGCTACCTCAACTTCTGGCACGGAATTTGAAGAAACATCCTCCCGCTACTTCTCTTCTGCCAGCCCAGCTGGCCCTTGTGTACTAATAATTCTTGGGCTGGGGCGTTCGTTGTACCTTTATTCCTTCCGGTTCGTCGTTGTCCTTTATTTCTTTTCTGTCTTGGAGATCTCATAGATGCGCCTGACTATGTCTTCACCCAAGATTTTGTCTTTGTTTAGCGGTGTTCAGGTTTGGAGGAGGGTTGTACACTACACTCTATAGATCTGGCAAGGTTTGAGAAAGAGAAAACAGTTTAGTTTTCCTCCTGTGCATGCTTCTTTGCTATTGCTCGCGCTTGAGGGTTACCGGCGCCTCGAATAAAGTAGGTAGGTTTCTGGTGCCGGTATCTGGCATCTAATACTATGAGCTGCCACGACCTAGTCACTCGGGACCCACAATATTCAAACGGTGAGTGAAAAGAAACGATAAGCATGCTCTACTCAAGCGTGGGTATCCTCGTTCTGTGACCGCGTACCGTTTTCACCCTTCCTGGAAGCCCTGTAGCCAGGACTAGATTCCTTTTTAGAGTCTGGATAAGACTGATCCAGTCTCCAATTACTTGCCTTTCGCCCTGTTATTCCCATGCACAAAGGTCCGTTCTGAGACCCAAAACTCAACGCATAAATTCTCTCGCTACACCCAGCTCCCGCGGCTGGCTGAGGCTTTCCTTCGGCATCAACGCTAGACAGCTACGACTCACCTTAGGGGCGCCTCAGGACACTAAGGCTATTGAGCCTCTCGTAAACCTTAGCTAGGGGGTTTGGAACCAGGACGATCCAGAACATTGTGGCTATAACGTATAGTGCTACG
This sequence comes from Tuber brumale, assembly GCA_014065205.1. Classification (NCBI taxonomy): domain Eukaryota; kingdom Fungi; phylum Ascomycota; class Pezizomycetes; order Pezizales; family Tuberaceae; genus Tuber; species Tuber brumale. The sequence continues at coordinate 207,042 of JACCEG010000144.1, forward strand.
AGCGGGCAAGGGTATGTATGGGGTTACCATCTCCTAATGTCAAATTCATTTGCTCAAGTGTTGGGTTGCATCCTGCCTGGCCTATAATCGGTGTTATATCTAGGGCCGGGCACATAATCACTGCAGACACCACAATCCAGAATGCTTTTGAGTGAGGTGCGGTGGATATGAGACATAGTCTTAGGTATACGACGTCTAGTGCACCTAAGTGACCATGTATGCCTACCCTGAAGCCTGAGTACAGTACGCTTATGACCCGGATCAGATAAGCCTCCCATTTCTTCATATTGGGGTGCCTCACCTACATATGCCTGTTCCCTAGCTCATAGAACGGCACAAGCACTAAAGCAGCGCCATCATTATCTTCTAGTCAGGAACTCCATCTCCGTTGAAAATTGGTCAAGATGTTTGATGTCACCCCGTCCTTAAGCGCCCCCTTCCCATCAAACATTGAGTCGGAACAACTTTTATAAAAAGATATTGGTTTCTTGGTTCAGTCCAAACCTAGAAGCCAATCGGTTATCGCGGGTTAAAAATGAGCTGATTGGACCCAATTCAACCTAACAAACCATAGCCTATGCTAACCTAACGAGCCCGTTGGGTTTGCTGTAGCGAAACAAACTGGGGGAGATATATAGCTTAGGCTTAGTTAAATGGAGGATAGGAACTTCGATCTCATTCTCACCCTGTTTATGCCATACCCCTGCAATACTCCCCCTTTCCTGCTGTGATTTCAGTATGATGAGATATTAGGTGCTATTGTGAACCATGAATACATTGGCCAGTGTCTGCTCGGCAGGGGATTGAATGTTTAGTGCCTACAACATCATTACTTTCTGGCTTAAGGATCTACCCAAATTCATTTGCTATGACTATTTCTCTATAAGGAGGCCTCGGTGGTCGTTCTACCTATCATGATGGCAGCAGGTGTTCCCCCCCCCGCCTAGTTTCGGGTAGGGCGCTCATTCAGTAGTAAGAAAAGATGTCTGTTCAATTCATGCTTCTCTATGCAATGGGACCTTGGGACACCATCACGGTCAGGATTCGTTAAATTGGTAAAGAGCAGAAAATCTCGCAGTGGACATGGGGTTTCGTAGGACGATTGAGAAACTTGATCGGACACTAGAACAAGAGCCTGAGGAGAAGACTCGTATGTGGTTGGCCAGTGGGGTAGTTTGGTAACTTCTATGAACCTTGAAGTATTAAGATATATATTAGTATGTCTTGATTAATAAACATGTAATGGAAAATAAGAACAAAAACTACATATAATATTTTAGAGTAAATTGAAGACCAGCTCTTGATAAAGTACAGTTCTGGTAGTAAAGTCCGTGTTTGTCACAGGGTCAAGTGTTTCGTGCACCCTGTAGAAGTAACATACTATAATATTATAAACATATTTATTTATTAGTTGTTTTAAAATTTCCAGTCTTTTTATATCTCGTTATAATTAAAGCAATTTATAGGATTATCCAAAAAAGAGACAGAAAAATTAGTAGGATAGCCCAAGATATCAGATAGATGGTATACTAGTACTTCGTGTTACTTAATAATATTATTATAAAGATTTCTAATACTACTAAGCTAGACTTATGAGTTTATGCTGACTTTTGAAGAGATTTCCTAATTACCGCTTTCCTGGCAATCATTTTCTCCTGAGTAGTACCTCAGAGCCTCTTGGACAATAAAATCTTGGTTGCAGTATTATGGTATTATATGCTCCTAGCAACGCCTCTTTACAAAAACTGTATTTAAAGTGCTGTGTGTTTTCTCCCGCCCGGTGTGGCTTGCACACAGGCAATTATGTATGATATAGTACTCGATTACCCCACTAGTAAATGGGACAACAACTTGTATTACTAAGCAAGATGAATGTCGCCATTGCTCAAGGTTAAGGTTTCCTCACCATAGTCCAATTTCCCGGGAACCAGTTCTCAAGAGTTGCCACATGGCATCCCGGCTGTAGCACAGCCAAAATTTGTCTCACCCCGTCGCATGTTTCAAGAATCCGATATCTGCCAATCGTGCGGGGGGGGTTGGTTCGATTTGATACAGGTGGGACGCAAAAAGTGAGTGGGCACCAGCGATTTTGCACCAAAAGTGGCCATTTTTACGCACTTATTCCACCACCAATACTTGAGTTAAAAATAGGATAAGTTCATAGAATGCTCAGAAAAGATGCAGGCTACTTGACATCTACTGTGAGCTTGAATGAATTTAAATTAATTATCTGAAGAGTAGTTGCAATAAGAAACAAAACTTTCCTCAAAATCATGCCAAGACCATAAGTTTTGGTGGTAAAATTGTGTCTTGGCGGAATTTCAAAGTTCAACTGCATACCACTATTGAGAAGTTGGGAATTGAACAAAATTTTGTATATAGAAAATGATGCCCCTGCTGTTTTCAGTGGTTCTATGGAGAGTTTGTGAATTTGTGAATTTTCTCTGGTGTAATATCTTAGTGTGAAATCCGTTATTTTTGCGGTAAATTGCTCTTGCCCACTCACTTTTTGCGTCCTACTTGTAGCGTAACATGCGGTCGCGACAGCTGTAACAAAATACTCTTGGTGACCCACACTGGAATAGTACCGGTAACTGCGTTCCCCCTACCGTACCGGTGTCGTGTACTTATTCAGAATACATATTAAGACATCACACTCATTAGGGTTCAGGTACCGGTCATAGCGCTGAACCGAGCCTTCTATTCTAGTTGGTCCGCACTTGGTTGGGTCAACCCGGGTTCTCCATTGGGTCGGGTTCGGGTTCGTTGTGCTTGGTCATGGATCTCATCCTTCCTTTGGGTCGGGGTTAGGGTGGCTATGCGACCTAGTCACCCAACGAGCCCGGCAATGGTTTTCTAGTGAGAGGTAGGATCACTGGTGTCACTACGATATGGTTAGGCGATCCTGAGCCTAGGAAATGGGAAAACGCCATTTGCGAGCAGTGGCGGGGTGCTCGAAGGTTATTCAAATCAAGATATTTATGCGACGCTTATAGACTTTCCGGATCTCGGGTGATCAGTCGTTCTAAATTATTTTAAAGCTGTTGCTGATACCGGTATTGCCTTCAGTTGTCTACAAACCTTTTCTCTCCCCACCCCAAACAAGTTACTCGTTACAGTCGACACCGGGGGACAGGACGAAAGTGGGCGGGTGGCGAACAGCGGGGTCGTAATATGCGAGACCGGTTGTGAATATCAAGAAGATCTATGCACAACAGGCCTTGGCATAGAGTGCACACAAGAGTGCCTCCATATTAAAGGACAAATTATTTGTATGATAAGTTATATGACTATTTCTAGGTAGGAGGAGTATGTTCTGGTAGTCTTACAGCCTTTCGTCAGGTCTTGACGAATATCAGCGGGTGACGAACAGGGGTATGCCGCCAGTAAAAGATCGGGTGGGGTAACAAAAAATGGCAACTAATCTCTGTTCGTCGCCCGCTGATATTCGTCAAGACCTGGTGAAAGACTGTAGTAAATATTTTTCAAGGAAATTGGTGTATTTATAGGCGTTTAAAATGAATAATTCAAATTACCCAGTTTTTATTTTATTCTATAGATAAATAGCTGTAAATTCTAGCTATTAGAAAAATATTTATAACCTACTTTGGAGAGTTGGATTTGGTGCGATAACAGGTTTTGAGATCATAATTATATTTTTCAAGAATGCAACAGTCTCGATCAACCTCTAATAATAATGTATAAACTGACATAGTTTATCTATCTGATAATTTAAGTTCTTCAGTCAGGTAAGCATTAAAGTAAGTCTAAGATATAGAATTAGTACTTGCAGATTATGCAAGTCATTGTTTCTCAATTTATATCTCTTCCATTCACCTATTACTATTTCTCAAAACTTTAAGAATAATAATTTTATTCACAATTTCACTTTGAAATAATATTTAAAGAGTAACAATTATATTAATAATCAGAAAAGTAGTCAATAATATGTTATTTCTGAGTTAGATATATAGTATAATTATAGTAAATACTTAGTATTAGGTAGTAGCTAATTCTAAGATGCATTCAAACTAGTTAAAATCAAGGTCTTTATTGTAGATAGAAATGTGTATAAGTGTAGGAAGGCTAGTAATAAATGTAACTCAGTAATTGTTATAATTCGAAACTAGCAGAACGAGGAAAAGGAGGTTCTGCACTATGATGCAAGTATATGTCATAGGGTTTTATTTGCTATATTTATAATTTCATATACATGAGCGATTTAAAGGTCATTATAGTGGAGGTGGTGCACTAGACTAAGGAGGTTGTATGCTATTGTTTACTTTCACAGACCTGACTTATTAAGAAGGTACTAGGGATATATACAAGACCAAGATTGCTGTACAGGAGGACATATTATTTTACGCGCATGACTAATTATGAGGTCTTATGACTTTTATGTTGTACATATTGAATTTGTATATAGCGGCTCAATCTTACTAGCTTGAGCACGAGAATATGGCACAGTATTAAAGATATACTGTGGGCACACTTCAGCGAGGAGTATGTTGGTACGAAGGTAGATTTGTAGTAATTCTTGTCCTCAATTTCTTGCTAATACTGGGAGTAGTAACCAGCTGTATATACAGATGTGCATACTTAAGTGAAGAAAAGAAATAAACAGGAAAACATTGTAAGAAACATAAGTACAAACAGGTTTGACCTAGAAAAACTGCCAAGAAAATCCCAAATAAAATATATATAAACCGTAATAGTGTGAGAGATATTAAGCGGAAAATCAACCTGCAATGCACATTCAGAAAAGGTCGCAGTACATAAATGAAACTAACCGAAACATACCGCCCATGCAATCAGAAAATATATATCCAATTATCCCATCGCTGTCATGAAATATACATGAAATACCTATTGTATATGCTCTACCGGTAGTAATGTTTGTGATCTATTGGTAAACTAGGAAAAATAACTAAGGAGAGAAATACAAATTATTTAAAAGAAATATACTTATGAAATGAAAAGTAGGAAATTTCAACAGTACAATGTATAAGATGCAATTGTGACTTATAGTTGTTTTAATTAGAAAGTGAGTTGTGGAAAAAACTATATAAAGAATCAGGTAGAGCCAAGTAGTTAGTTTCTCCACCTGGTTCGACACAGCTCTGGATAGGCTAAGAGCTGTACTTAGGCTCCACACACCAGCTAAAAGGCCTTCCAGCAGGTCCAAACCATGGTGGTCCTCTGACCTTACCGCGCAGATGTCTGTGTTCCACTGTACAGTCTGTGTAGCACGACAGGATCCTCTCCCCTCATCATAAGAGCAATGCAAGGTGGCGCGGCTCCTATATTTCAAGGCCATCAAGTGGGCCAAAAATGATTACTGGAATAACTTTTTGAAAATAGCCACCCCTCAGATGTTTTGGACCGCAAAACGCTTTGCTTTCAGTACGCCTCCAGACAGGTTCCCCCAGATACCCGGGACTAACAGCTCCACATCAATCAATGAAGTACTTCTCCTACACTTCTTTCCTGGGATGCGTTCTTCTAGACCCCTGGCCATCCTCCGCGAGTTCAGGGACGTTCTACCGCTCTGAGAAGAGGAGATCACTGTCGCTCGCAGAAACTCTTCATTTTCCTCCACGCTGGGCCCTAACCAGATACCATACTCTGTCTGGAGGAAGGTACATTCCATGAATCCCAATATCCTCACATCACTCCTTGGCCCATAGGTCCGCTATGGGCACCATACCCCATCCCTGAAGAAAGCCAGTGGCATAGTGTTGGACAAACTAGGGCAACCCTTCTATGACACACAAGCCTCATTCCGTATCATCGTCCTTTTGGAGACTGTTTCTAAGATCCCCGAAAGGATTATGGCGGCCTGCCTTACTGCTCTCGCCTGCTTCTTGGAGCTTCTGTCTCATCACCAAACTGGTTCCCTCCCAGGTTTGAGCACCTTTGATGCAGTGGCCACTCTGTCCCATGAAGTTCAGCTTTTATGTGCACTAAGCTCAAGGTCGAAATCCTCTTCCTCAATATTAAAGGAGGTTTTGACAATGTCTCTGCCCCTTTGCTTCGCGAAATGCTTGCCACCAAGGCAGTCAACTCATACATGGTTTCATGGATAAGGTCCTTCCTCTATGGCCGCTCTTGCCACCTGGTTTTCCAGGGGGCTTCCCAGATTTTCTCCCCAGTTTCAGTCGACACCGCACAGGGGTCACCAATTTTGCCTCTCTTGTTCGTCATCTATGTGTCGACCTTTCACTTTCCGGTCTCCGAGGCCTTATCCTCTCCTACATGGATGACTTCGCAGTCACCACTGCCTCCTGCTCGTACCGAAAGAACGTCCAAAGATACCAAGGGATTACCAGATCCCTCCAGGCAAAGGCTAAGAGGTTAGGCGTATCCTTCTCAATCCCGAAGACAGAACTTATGCACTGGACCACTCCGGTACAAAAGGTCCCACCTCCACCAATCCCGGTCCTGCTGGAAGGCCTCCTCTTTCACTCCTCCAAACTGATACGGTGGCTTGGATACTGGTTCGAATCCTCGTCTACCTCATGCTCGAATGGCACCTCCTCACACTTTACGAGAAGACTCTCCTTGGCCTAGGGGGCCTTTGCCATGATTCAGAGACTTTCCAGCCCTAGTAAAGGCCTCTCCTCCTTTCTATGCCACCGTCTGGCCTCCTCCCTCATCTCCCCGATCCTCCTCTATGGAGTGGACCTCTTCTCGCCCAGTCTCACCCTCCTAGACCGCATGTCCATCTTTTAGAAGACTGTCCAAAGGTGAATGACAAACTGCTTCTCCACGACTCCGATCGGCATCCTTGCGTGGAAGTCAGCTCTCCCCACCCTCCCGCTACTGATCCTCCACAAGCAGAGGCTGGCAGCTGTCCGTTTGGTCTGCCTCGATCCAGAGGCCAACCCAGCAACTGCGAGACTCCACCCTTCCTTCACTACCTCCTCCCTCTTCCAGGCCTTGGAGGACCACCGTCACTTTACCAGGGGCCTGACATCAGTCTACGCTCTCCTTCTCTGGAACACTAGCCCTTCCTGTCTCCCTATAAGGAAAGACCTGCCCCTGGATGCCATTGCGCACGGTACCTTGCCCTTCATCAGCGTACTCGGGCCCGTACTAGTCACCTTGATCGACCTCCTGCCACCTGACCAGCTCCCTGCTGGAGATGGGGTCCCCTCCTATCAATCGATCAAGGTGAGCGTGAAGACCACGCTTGCCAAGGATTGGGCTACCCAGTTCCCCCCCTCACCCGGTTACCCATATGCCCCTACCCTCTCACTCCTGGTATTTATGGGCCTTGGGAGGTTTATCGCCAGCAGAATTCACCAGATGTACTCGCGCAAGATTTATCTCGTGGCCCACCACTGCTGGTTTATTGTTGACCCCTCCCTCCTCTGCCCTTTATATGAGGAGGATGAGGAGGACTTCCCTGATGCCATCCTGTACAGCGTGTCCTGCAAGGTACCTCATAAGCACCACCTCTAGGGGCTCACAGACGTCAGCGTAGACAGCACACTTTGGACTGACACAGATGCCCTCCACTCATTGGCCAGATACCTGAACGTCACAGCTACTGCTTTTCCTCCAGGCATGCCACCTGCGTCTTGGGACCCCCCTATGGCATCCTCTCCCCCCTCTCGGAGCTTCCGATCTATGGCTTCGAGCTCTGTGACAGGCCGCCCGCTTTTCTATTGGTTCTACTCCCCAGGTATTTGTTATTCTTCTTCAGGTGGTTCTACTTTACGTTATGACTTTTGTATTCTTTTTTTTTTTACTTCCACGGGATTTTGTGTCAGCTATCAGACACTGTTTGGAGGATTTTACAACTTGGTGTGTATTGTTTCTTTTTTCTTTGTGAGTATTGAGATTGAGGTTTTGTTTATGCCATAGCTAGTGCTGTGTGCAAGTTCTTGTACCGTAAACAATGAATACTTGATGAAAAAAAAGCAAAAAAGAAAAAAAGAAAAAAAAGCCAAGTAGTTAGTTCATCCTTTATCTCCTCTATTTTCCTCGTACTTGAAATCAATCCTAAATGCAGGATTCTCATGAATATGCACTCCCCCTCTCCTCCCATGATGGCTTCAGCCTAGGAGTGATGGCCATCCTCCCCCTCTCCTCACTGTCCTTCTTCGATTTCTTCATGCTTTGAGACTTTTCCTCCTTAGAGTTCTGGTACTGCTTTTTGCTGCCTGTTCTCTCCCCTCACCTCACTTACAGAAGCCCTCTACATGGTTGGCAACCCTTCACTTCCCATGCTTCAGACAGCTAGGAATACAGTTTGCAGTATGAGTGAACTCCTCATTAGGCTCATGGGTCGATCTCGCCTCTACCTACAGTTGGCTTAAGCGGTAGTATCCTATCCACTAAGTGACCGTATCTCTGTGAGAATAAGGGACTACATGAGAGACGTGGTAAAATTACTTGTATTACTCTGCTAGAGACCATCTAGTATGACATGAACATGATTACTGAGAGTTGACATGCTTAGATTCAGTTTCCTTCCTGTCCCAATGGTTAGATCGGCCTGCACCTTACTGCTGCACCTGTTCCCTGCCTGGCACCCTACTGCTAACACCCTCTCCTGCCATTCCCCACAGGTGGCCCTCCATGTTGGACAAGTGCTCAGTCCAGAGAGTCTACCTCCCAGTTGCGGGCTCATATTTCCAGTATAGTTATTGTAGGACCTATTGCGCTCTTTCATTTCTTCTTATGGGGGTGTTTAGGATGGTTTCTTCCTATGTTCTCCTTCTTGTCTTTAGTAATAGAGGTGAGATGTACAGTTAGGCCCATACCAGAGGGTCTTCAAAATATAGTGAGGCTGGGCAGATGGAGGAATATGGATTGTTTTATGCTATAGCTAATGCTATATACAGATTCTTGTACCCTAAATGACAATGAAATATATGAAGATAAAAAAAAAAGAAAAAAGAAAAAAAACCCAGTAGTTAGTTAGTTTCATCTTCTGTCTCTACTATTTTCCTAGTGCTTGAAATCAATCCTCCATGTAGGATTCTCATGATTATCTACCTGCTCTCTCCTCCTATAATGGGCTTGGCCTAGGAGTGGCAGCCATCTGCATCATCTTCCCACTATCCTCCTTTCCTCTTCTATGCATTGAGGCTTCCCTCCTTTTAGATTCTAGTACTGCCTTTTTGCTGCCCATTCTTTCCTCCTCACCTTACTAAGTGAGGCCCCTCATCATGGTTAGCGACCCTTCGCTTCTCATGCTTCTGACAGCTGGAAATATAGTTTGCAGTATATGAGAACTTGTCAACAGGCCCACGGGTCAATCATGCCTGACTGTTGGGTTGGCTTAGGTGGTGGTATCTGTTACGTTCCCTAACTGGTATCAGTTCTCAGAAATGGATAGATGATACTTTTCTTCTTTCTTTCTTGTCGATAGTTCCTAGACATATATCTATGATAAGATGGGAGAGACTCTCGTATCTCTAGTCCTCATCACTTATCATACTCTTTCTCTAACACTACTTACTTGGTAGAGTTCTCGTCGCGTATAAGTAAATAGTAAAGAATGTACTAGTTTTATATTCGTAAAAGCATAAAGTAATAAGTATGACAGTAACTTAGCACGAAGTATGAAGACCTCATCTCCTTGATCCTTCTGACCTCCTTTTATAGTTGTTCTACATGCTATATTTCTTACAACTAACTAGTTATATGACCCATATGGTCATATACGCAAAACCCGTGACCTGTAATTAAGGCCATGTGCAGAACATAATATACCTATGACTTATAACTATGAGTCACATGAAACTATCATCTGATCAAGTCATATGACCAAGGTGGTCACATGTGTGAAACCCATGACCTTTAAGTGAGGTCATGTGCGAAACATAACATACCTATAACTCATTACTATGAGTCATATGAAACTATTATCTGATCAAGTCATATGACCAAAGTGATCACATGTGCGAAACCCAGGACCTCTAAATGAGGTCATGTATGAAACATAATATACCTATGACTCATAACTATGAGTCACGTGAAAACCTTCTTACTAAATCACATCTATGATATTAGCACTTTTCTCCCTAAGCTCGAGTCCCTGCAAGCTTAGTTTCACTCATCGTAAAGTTGGTAGGTACATTGCCGCAAACTTTTGGAACAGTTATTCGCTTTATGTGCCATGTTTCGGAAGTCCATAACCATAGCTTTTCTCTTCCATCCAGCTACCCATATTTCTTCCCACATCCTCGTGAGTCTCTCTTCATACCTGAGTCGAATGATCTCTACTCCTCTTCTTGCTCACTTCATGGTCTATTGCAGTTTGACTTTTTCTTTTTTGAGGGGCACAATCATTCCTTATTACCTCTTAGTTTCCTACTTGAGTTAGTATTTCTTTCAGCACAAGCGTTTGACCATCCAGAGTAGTTCCTCCTTGGACATAAAAGTGGTATTTGTATCTTCCCAGTTCCCAGGTTTTGTACTCGGAACCCCCTAGTTCAGTTGGGTTGCCTGCTTGACTTCCTATTTCTGTCTTCTAAGGTGGGCACAGTATCTGGGCATGAAGTTCTGCCAAGATATTTTGTGGTATTGGGGTTTGGTAGGTGTCGGAGGTGGTGGTTGTGTTGCTTTAGCGGGTGCGTATGGAGGCAATTGTCGTCTTGCTAACTTCTTCCTTGGGAATAAGTTGCTTCTTTATTTCCCATCGAAGTGCACCATATACCCATTGTTGGTACATATTATGCAGTAATAGACAACATGGTTGTATTTGTTGTCTTAGATCACCTTGGCCCACTCAGCTTTAATAGTATTCGCCTCTTGCTTCTTCTTTATTCTGACTTCTTCTTTCACTGCAGCCTACTTGGCTGCATTAGGGGGAGGACTTGTGGTGCTACTCTCGACGACCCAGTCTTCTGGAGCATCCTCGATGCTCAGTTGACAGTTTGTGTAAGTAGTATTAGTGGAAAAGGTTTCCGGTATTCTGAGCGTTTGTAAAGTTAGTAGCTGGGTACCACTCCTGATTGTGTTTGGCTGAATAACTGGTCCACTTAACTCAGTATTGAAGGTTACCATAGTGTAAGCGGGAATCAATTCTTTTGTCAGATTCGTATTCAGGTACTCTGCCTAGTGCAATAGGTAGTGCAGGTGTTATTATCTGAGACGGAAACTACTTGTTCTGAGAAAGTTCCCAAAGTGAGATGTGGATTGTGTTGTGTATCTTCATAGATGGAGGTCGGTCGAGTTTATATGATGTTGTTCCTATACTTTCTATTATTTCAAATAATCCCATTTTTCTGTCGTCTAGTTTCTTGGATGGTCTCATAGTTTGTATATTCCATCGGAGAAGCCACACCTTCTCTTCTTACTGTAGGTGTAGATCCCGATTTTGATATTAGTTCTAACTTTTTTTTCTTTCTTAATTGCGCTGTCTTCATTTCTGATTATAGGGTGTCCCGCAGCTGACTCATATTTTTATTTGCCATTATCAGTCTTTTGGTTGTATGACCTATGGTCTGATATTCTGGATCTAGACCATAGTTTGTGTAAAAGGGTGTTGTCTTAATTGTTTCTTGTTTTCTATTGTTGCATGTGAACTCTGCTATCAGTAATAATTTGTCACAGTTGTCTTACTGATAGTTTGTACAGACTTGAAAGTATTGTTTTAGGATGCCGTTTATTCGTTCTGTTTGTCTATCCATATACGGGAGAATGCCGGTGATAGCTTATTTTGGATTTCAAGTTATTCTGTTGTTTATTTCCATATCCCTGATGTGAAGATGAATCCACAATCGGTAATGATATTTTTTGGCAGTCCATATAGTGGAGAGATTTCTCGTATGAAGGTGGTTGCAAACTGCCGCACCGTCACATCTATTCATGTTGGTATGAAGTGACTCATCTTGGTCAGGTGGTCCACCACTACCAAGATGGCATCATATTCATTTGCCTCAGGTACATCAGTTTTGAAATCCAGCGAGATTGAGGCCCATGGTTTTTCTGCTGTCTTGTTGGGTTTTAACAACCCATATGATGCCTTTTGTACCACTTTCATCCATTGGCATAGGTCACAGTTCTTGACGTATCGCTTAACTGATTCCTTTAGTCTTTATTGGAATTTCCTATTTATTCATTTCATAAGTATATTTCTTTTAAATAACCTGCATTTCTCTCCTTAGTTATATTTCTGGTTTACCTATAGATCACGAACATTACTACATCTAGAGCATATACAACACGTATTTCCTTTATATTTCATGATAATAATAGGATAATTGGATATATATTTTCTTATTGCATGTGTGAGATGTTTTGGTTATTCTTACTTATGTACTGCGACCTTTTCAGAAGGTACATTGCATATTAGGTTTTAGCTTAAAATCTCTCGCAATATTACAGTTTATATATATTTTATTTGAGATTTTCTTGACAATGTATCGGGGTCAAACCTGTTTGCACTCATGTTTCTTAAAAGATTTCCCCATTCATTTTTATTGCTTGATTAATTATGCGTACTTGTATATGTAGCAGGTTACAGCTCTGAGTATTAGAAAGAATTAAGAACAAGAATTACTACCAATCTACCTTCCTACTACCATACTCCTTGACTAAGTGTGCCCACAGCATATCTTTAATACTATACCATATTCTCGCACTCAAGCTATTAAGATTGTACCACTATAACCAAATTCAATAGTCTTGGCCTCTAATATTTTCATGTGAGTAACTCTATTGTTTTATCTGTTCCTCCATATCCTGCCAGCTTATTATCATGATGTTGTGTGATAAGGTGTGTTCTTATCTTTTTGTCTTTAGGTATTCATATTCTTCTGTCATATCAGAGGTATTTTTTTTTCCATTCGCATTGTCCTAAGGCCAACCCTTTCTTTTCCTGGTCACCGTATTCCAAGCTCTTTTTGATTTCTTGCAATTCTATATCCTCCCTAATTGCTTTTTGTATTTCTTTATCTTTATCGTCCCTTATTTTTGTTGTCTCCAAAGCTTTGAAATAATTCTTTGGGAGGAGGATCCTGTTCTTCTATTTGATCCTTTCATCTTCTTTGTCTTGTAGTTTGTTGCTTGATATCCTCCTGAGGAGGTCAGGTTTTTCTCCTTTCTCTCCTAGCCGATATTTGATTTTGAAGTTGTATTTGCTCAGGCTCTCTACCCATCGAATTTGTAAGTTGTTGAGTTCCTTCATGGTTATGAATAGAACCAAATTCTTATGATCAGTTAGAACTTTGACCTGATGATCATTGTTCTATATATATCTTCTCCATTCTTTGAGGGCATGAGCTATAGCTAATAGTTCTTTATTAGTAACATCATAGTTGCACTCAACTAGTTTCATCATTTTTGATTGGTAGTATACTGGTCTCCATTTCCAGTTATCGCAAGTTTGAGATAGTATTTCTGAATTGACGTACTTTGATGTATCTGTTTCGATTGCATTTTCCCTCTGTGTATTAAAATGTACCAGTATTGTTACTGAGGTGAGCTTGCCCCTAATGTCCTCATATGCTTATTGTTTTCTTTCTCCTCAATCCCATTTGACATCCTTCATGGTTAGGTTGTATAGGGGTTTGACCATCCAGCTGAATCCATCTATAAACCTTCAGTAGAGGTTGCAAAATCGCATAAAGCATAGTATATCTATTTTGTTATTAGGTTTTACCCAGTCCCATAGGGCTGCCACCTTAACTGGGTCCACTTACACCCCTTTTCCATTAATAATGAATCCTAGGTACTCTGTTTCTGTTTTGTGGAATTTGTATTTGGATGGTTTGATCTTCATCCGTGTCATTTGTATCTCCTTTATTATGTTGCTGACGTCTCGTTAGTGTTGTTCCATGGTCTTTAAGTATATGAGTATATCGTCTAGGCAGACGATATAACATATATCCAGGAATATGAGGGGTACCTAGTTGATCCATGGTTGGAATAATTTGGATGCATGGCTTAGGCCGAAAGGCATAACTAAGTATTTGTACATTCCGTATCTTGTCGTAAAGGTTGCTTTTCCTTCTTTTCTGGCTTTGATCCAAATGTTGTAGTATGCGTCCTTGATGTCGAATTTGGTGAAGTTCTTTGTCGATCACAATCGGTCTAGCACCGTACCAATTAAAGGTAGTGTGTATCTGTCTTCCTTTGTAATGGAGTTGAGGGCTTGGTAGTCTACATATAGCCTCATATTCACATCCTTTTTCATGAAGAATAAGATAGGTGACTCTGCAGAGGCAAATGAATACCTTATCCATCTTCTTTACATGTTTTACTGGATGTATCTCCATAATTCTTCTAGCCACGTTTCTCCCAATGGATAGAGGTGCTGGTATGGAATTTGCTTCTTTGCTTTTGTTTTTGCATTTTGTTCTATGTGAATTTGATGATCCACTCCAAGTCATCATGGTGGCGGTTTGTTGGCTTCTCTTTCTTGAAAGAGGTTATTAAACTGATGGTATTCAGATGGTATTATGTTGTACTATTCTTTTGTTACTGGTTGTTGTTTTTGTCATATTGCTAGCTTAGTGATGATATTGATTTGTACTGGTTCGATTTTTCCGCCTACTAGATTGCATTTTAGGATATCCGTAGTATCTCCTCTCTTGTAATATCTGCCGAAAGCTCAGGCCAATATTTCTTAAACCTCAATTAAGCTTCGTCCTTCCCTCTAGTTTATACTTCTAATCTTTTCCTCCACCTTTTGGTCTCTCGAAGTTCTTCAACTGCGTGCATTTTGCCAGTGTTGATGTTTTCAATGATCTATTAGGCAATCTGGTCTTCTTTTGGGACTTGATAGTCATCGTTTTCAAGGTTCGCTGGGACCACTTTATCTTCCCCAATATAGTCGGCATCGATAACACCTGTATTAGGAATGAGTCCATGTTTGACTGCTACTCTGCTGTGTGGTGCTATTCATCCATAGGGCCATGTGGAGGTAATCTTATCGCTATTCCAGTTCCTGTCGTTTCCTGTCCTTGTACGGGAATATTTTTGCTTTCGTCTGCATACAGGTCATATCCTGCTGCTTGATTGGAGCCTTTCATTGATGCTGTTGCTTTGTTGTTTAATTTCTTGAACCTGGTTTTCGTATCTGTTTCCTTTTTCATCTCGTCGAATCTCACTCTAAGATTCTCTTCTTGTACTTACATTTCTGTTCTTATTTATACCACTAGTAAACTGTCAAGACATCCTGTCATGCATTGTTCTCTAGCGAATGCAATCTTATTGTTAATTCAATTGCTGGTAGGATAGTGTTGTCTGAACCATGGCAGGCCAAGGACTAGCTTGTAGTTATTCAAGTCTGCTACCTGAAAGGCTCCCACTTTCTTATAGCTGCCTATATCCATAGGTACTCATACTACTGTATGAGTGATTAGTCCCATAGTACAGGATTTCCAGTCCACCAGATAGACTGGTCCTTTCTTCTTTGTTGGTATTGTGGAGTAGTTGTATTTTTTTGCAGATTCCCTGGTCGATGAAATCTTAGGTCACCCCTTAATCGAGCATTGTCTGTATTATTGAGCGTTTCTTTTTGTGGTCGTATAGCTTTGCTTTAATCATAATGTGATCTCCTTCTGCTTCCAATCGTGTTGTGTAGTAGTTTGCTAGAATCATATTTGTCACGCTGTTCCTATTGTTTCGTGCATTGCAGATGGTTTTCCCCTTCTTCTTGTTCTCTACACCATCCTTTACTTGAGACTTTCTTCTTTTTCCTCCGCTTTTTCTTCCATCATGATCTCTCTCCGGTTGGTTCGCTTCTGCTATTTGAACCAATTATTATCTTGGGCTGGAGTTGGTGGCTTCCTTCCACTGTTGGGCCTGCTTTTGCATTCCCAAATACGATATCCTGATCTTCCGTATTTCAGACAGAGATTCTGATTTCTTCCCCTCTTGTATTCCTCATTGAATCAGTTGATGGGTTGTTTCTACTGTGCCTTAGTCATTTGCACCTTGTGGTCCACTGTTGGTCTAAAGGTTTCATTGTGTTTCTTTGGTTGGAGTCACAAAGTACCATAGTTGTTTATTGGCTTATAGACTTCTTTTGTCTTGTCCCATTTCTCCGTATTTAGGTTCTTCAAGACTGCGAACCTGGTTTCTGTCTGGATAGCCCATTCAGCTAGTTCTTCGAACATGTTAACTTCTGAGTCGTAGTAGTCGAATTTGTCCTTTAACCCTACTGACAAGCCTGCATAGAGCCATTGTTACACTATAGTGTCCTCTAATATGGCCACCCTTTGTTCCAAGTGGAGCTGATTCCAATATTCTGTCATTGGTCGGTTTCCTTATTCTATCCCTCTCAGTCTGATTCCTGCTGCTCCTCATGTATCCACTTTTCCGCATTGTTTTCTGATGGCTTCTTTGAAGTTATTCCAACCATTTCATACACGGGGTTTTGTTCCTTCTATGTGTGGCATCAACCACTTGCTAGCGTCCTGCTGTAGGAGGCTATAGATGTAGAGAACTTTCTCCACATTATGTCCTTTCTACCATCCCACTGCTAGCAAGCAGATTTCCAGTTCAGCAAGCCAACTCCGTAGGTGGCTTTCATAATCTGCGTATGCCTCCTACTGTTTGACCTTTAGTCTGTATTGTCCTACCACTCAGATAACCTGTTGCATTTATACAGGGCTGAGTTCTGGTCTTAGAGTTGGTTTTGAAACTTCTCTTCCGCCTTATACTGGTACTGTGGGGGGTACTAGTTACTGGTTTATGATTTTCTGGTGTCAGTTAATACTGTTTGTGTTTGAAATTTGCTTCAGGAAATGAGGTATGCCTCTAGCCTGATAATATAGCGTTTGATATTCTAAATAATTTACGTTTGGTATCGAGTATTAGTTTGATACTCTATATGTTTTATGTTTGGTTTTGAGTGTCAGTTTGATACTCTGTATGTTTCATGTTTAGTTTCTAGTATTGGTTTGATACTCTATATGTTTTACATTTGGCTTTGAGTATAGGTTTGATACTCTATATGTATTACATTTGGTTTTGAGTATCGGTTTTATACTGTATATGTTTTACATTTGACTACAAGTATTGGTTTGATACGCTATATGTTTTACATTTGGTTGTGAGTATCGGTTTGATACTCTATATATTTTATGTTTGGTTTCTAAGTATCGGTTTGATACTCTACATGTTTTATGTGTGGTTTCAAGGCTACCATTTTGGAGTCTTATATGTTATGAGAATAAGGTTCTTGATAGCCTAAGATGTGTATTTAAAGAACTGCTATCCGTCATGTATGAAGAGGCAGACTTGGGCAGACAGTGCTTTTTAATAAACTTGGTCGAACAGTTACTATCTTCAGTTCACTTAAAGAATCTTTAGTTTGAGAACTACCAAACATCTCAGACTCTTCGGTAGTTGCGATACAGTAAGAAGTCTATTCAACTACCTCTGCTAAAGCCTCCGATCTTTGATTCCATAGTTACCACCTTGGTACTAAACAACCACTGTTAACTCTACAATTACCGTATCTCCTCAGATGCTGTTACATTTTTATCACTTGAACAAATTATCAAGATAGAAGGTATTCCAGGACCAAGCAAGGACAAGGGCCCTAAGGAAGGATCCGAACAAGATAACAGAGACTCCAAGGCATGGTTCATGAAGACTCCAGTAAAGGAGTAAGTGGCCAGTGACGCAGCTGCTCAGCAGTTAGCCAGTAACGCTACTGAACCGTCAGCGGGAGAATCATCACAACAACCACCATAACCGCCAACTACTACCTTAGGAGGGTACTCAGAACCTCCAAGAAAGCCTCTGTGTACCCAGGTACCTGAAGCACCACCAAGCAACGATTCAGATAGCTGCGATAAGGATGAAAGATCGGATGACATGGCTACAGAAGCAGGTTGAGGAGGACCAGAAGCCCCTGGACTACGGGTTCCAAGACCACCAACTTCAAGACCTAATCCAGTTGTTACAGCTAAACTCAGTATCAATGTACCTTCAAATAATAAGTTTACAGGTGAAGGAGACTATGTTAGGTATATAGAAATCTGAGACAAAGTGCTCAGATCTCACGGTAGGGTAACTGCGCACACACCATTGATTTTCCGGAGTGCCAACACCCCCCTGCAGCCCCCTCATGGGGCCCACACGTCATTAGCGAGATTTCAAGAGTTGTGTCCTATAACTAAAATTTCACATCAAGGAAGAGTACTGTATAACACTATATACATCGCCGCCGTCCATCTGGCCGCATGTTGTTCGCAGGATATATGCGGCAGGACCTTTGGTGACATTGGGGAAGTGGACAGTAAGAACTCTATGAAAAGTGCATTGAGATATTAGGCTTAAAAGTTAGGCTTCCTAAACAGTAGGCTGAACATGACGTGACGTTTTTGTCGAAATACTCCAAAATGATGTTCTAGTAGCAGATGCTATTAAGGACAAACCAGATTTACCCATACCTTTCTGAGATCAGCTATAGGTTGGTTGGCTCTAGTCATAGGACCACGCGATAGAGGCCGGAGGACCAAGGAGAATGACGCTAGAAAGGAAGACCTGGATAAGTCGGAGAGCCTCAAGATGTTGAAAGATTGGGTTCAGACTTGGGATCAGCACTAGCTGGCCTGGCATGAACGTGATCACTTCATGACCGAAGAGACTACCTGAATAATAGTCAACAAGACTAAAGTAATATAATAGTCCATGCAGACAACCTAGTTGGAGGCCGCTGTTTGGTATAACAAATAACGTTGTCATCTCAGCGGAGGAATACTATTCCGCAACCGTGAAAGGGTGTGATAAGATTCAGGGTCAAACAGTGTTTGCACTGATGAGATTCTAGACATTTGCATATTAAAACCAGAGTGGTACTTCGTAGACATAGTAGTTAGCCGTACTTCATGAATACTCAGATATGCAATATGAATATCAATGTGCCTCGCGAGATTTACAGACATCATCAAGCAACGGAGAACAGATCTCATCACTATAAACTCACTTACAATGTCAATCACTACTTTATCGATTTTATCGAGACGTGCCTTTCTCGACAGATTCCTCGAACGAAGATTTTGGACTACGTCCCGCAGTTATACTAGACATCGGTATCCGCCTAACAGTATATTGATAGTTCTCCTGTTACCAAGGTGCACTATATGAACTACGAGTTCACTTCAAACTCCACCTGCAGCTTACACTTTAATTCCATTTTCGCAGCACCTCGCTGTCCCATTTACATTCACACATTCAAAGAAATCTTCAACACTGCGCTATATGAAATCAAAGAAGAGTTTACTCAACAACCCACATGGTTCACAATACCTTTCGGAATCCCAATGAGGGATTAATTCAATTGCATATATCGTACCTGGTACCGTTCAAATTTTGAGTGGAGCTCAACCTTGTCAGAAGACCTCTTTGCCTGGAGCATCCCACACTCTGAGAATAAAAAACTAGGCACTATTGGCCAAGGGCTACCCCAACCGTCAGCTTGGGTCCAAGATACTATACATATACTACAAGTACATCTTGAACCTCGAGAAAAAGGAAATTCAGATCCTGAATCCAGAATCAGATCACTCTAACCCTTTTTTACCTACACCCCTAGAACATCTCAGACATGGCATATCTTTTATATAGTTCCTTAAACCATTTAAAGGATATCATGAACTCTGGTACGAAGTACCAGTAATCACTTATCTAGGGCTATTGGAACAATTAGCCTATCTGGAAAATATCACAATGGCTGAGATACCTCAAGACCCGAGAAAGAGGATAACAGTGGGAGAACATAAGGACATCTGACAAGATACGATGGGAACCGATGATTCAGCAGTACATAGCCCCTTCCCAACCACACCTCTATAGCTTCACTTCCGGAGAGGAGTTTTACCTTCCGCGCACTGATCATCCAGCGTTGCAACAACATATCGGATATCACACTCCTCAATGCCAAAGCCCGCAGGAGGTGACGCTAGAAATCTAGTTAGGCTAGCCACTCCTCTGGGTATAACTTTGTGTAGAATAAGGTAAGACATAGACACCTCGCTTGACCAAGTCAATATCGCCTTCAAACAGTTGAAGGGAGTTACACAAGATAATACCTTAAAGCTACTTAAGATTCAACAGCAAATCACCGATGGACAAGACGTCCACGGTAATGATAGTGCAATCTTGTTGATGCAGCTGGAAGGAGTGGAACAAGAGGTTAAGGATATTCAGCAAGAAATGCTATGAGAAGTAGCTTGCCCCCGGCCCAGACCAGATTCCGTACTCTGTTGAGAAGAGAGTGTACTCCGTGAACCCCAGTATCCTGACATCCCTTCTCAGTGCCCTTGTTCCGTACGGACACTATCCCCCTTTCCTGAAGAAACCCAATGGTATTGTATTGGATAAGCCAGGGAAATCCTCCAGTGACATGCCAGCCTCATTCCGCATCATCGCTCTCATGGAAACTGTCTTTAGGATTCTTGTAAGGATCATGGCAACTCGTCTTTCTATGCTAGCCCGCTTCTTAGGCCTCCTGTCCCCCCACCAAACTGGATCCTTCCCGGGTCTGAGTACCTTCAATGTAGCGGCAACCCTCTTTCATGAGATTCAGCTTTTTATGCGCCCCAACCTCAAGGTCTCGACCCCTCTTCCACGACATCAAGGGTGGTTTCAACAATGTCTTGGCACCCGCACTTTGTGACAGGCTAGCCACCAGGGCAGTCAACCCGTACATAGTCTTCTGGACAAGGTCATTCCTCCATGGACGCTCCTGCCCCCAGATCTTCTCCCTGGTCTTGTTTGACACTCCCCAGAACTCTCCAATCTCCATGCTCCTCTTCGTTATCTACATTTAATCCGTTCACTTCCCTGTCCCGCAGGGCCTCATCCTCTCCTATGTGGACGACTTCGCAATCACGGTCGCCCTCGGGTCGTACTGGAGGAATGTCCAGAGATTGCAGGACATCACCAGCTATCTCCAGGTGAAGGCTAGGAGGCTGGGAGTGACGTTTACGATCCCAAAGACAGAACTCATGCACTGCGTGACCCCTGCGCAGAAGGTCTCCCCTCCCGCGATCCCGGTCTTATTAGACTGTTACCTCTTTTATCCCTCCTAGCTGATACGCTGGCTCGGGTATTGGTTCGAGCCCGCAACCACCTCCTGCACTAAAGGCACCATCTCTCATTTCACAAGAAGACTCGGCCTGGCCCAAGGGGCTATTGCAACGATCCAGAGACTTGCCAGGCCAGGCAAGGGTCTCCCCCCCTTCCTCTGCCATCGTCTCGCATCCTCCCTGATCTCCCTGATCCTCCTTTATAGAGCAGACCTCTTCTCACCAAGCCTCATCCTTCTGGACTGAATGTCCGTCTTTTGGAGGACTGTACAGCTGTGAGTAACAAACTGCTTCTCTTCAACCCTGGTTGGCATCCTGGTATGTGAATCGGCTCTTCCCCCCCTCCCACTGTTGGTCCTCCACCGACAATGACTGGCGGCTGTCCTACTAGTAAGCCTCTCCCCCGAGACCAATCTAGCAACTGCGAGGCTCCACTTGTCCTTTTCTACATCCTCCTCCTTTTGGGCCCTGGAGGATCACTGTCACTATACCAGGGGCCTGACGTCTATCTACGCCCCTCTCCTTGAGAAAGCTCCACCCCCCTGCCTCCCTATAAGAAAGCACCTTCTGCTGGACGCGATTGCACACCGCAATCTCCCATTCATCGACATCACAGGCTCTGTTCCAGTAGCCTCACCCAACCTTCTTCCTCCTGATCAGCTCCTCCTGAGAGAGGGGATCCCATTCTACCAGTCAATTAAGGCAAGAGTGAGAGTTGCGCACGGCAACGATTGGGCCACCTAGTTCTCCCCCCACTCTATTACCAATATGCCGCAAGACTCGCACCCCACCCATTCATAGGCCTGGAAAGGTTTATTGCAGGCTGGATCCACCAGATGCGCACAGGCAAGAGTTACCTCGCTGCCCACCCCGCCTGGTTTACTGCCAACCCCTCTCCCCTCTACCCCCACTGCGAGCCGGATGAAAAGGACTTTGCTCATGCCATGCTGTACTGCGAGTCTCGCAAAGAGCCTCCTGAGCACTACCTCTGGGGGCTCACAGACATTGGCAGAGCCAGCCCACTATGAACCGACATGAACGCCATCCACTCCCTGGCAAAGTACCTCCACGTAACCGCTCCAGGCTTTCCCCCTGACATGCCACCAGCATGCTGGGATCCCCCACCCGAGCCCTCTCCCCAATGCACGGAGCTTCCGATCCATGGTTTCAGGTCCTGAAGCATGACACTTACTACTTGCTTTGATCTGCCCGAAAAGATTTTTTGCTTATTCCTTTGCATGGTTGGTTTTACTTTTTGGTTATAATTTGGGTACTTTTTTTGCTTAAGTTCCTAGGGATTTAATGTCAGCTATCGGACACTACTAGGAGGATTTTATATTTTGGTACGAGTTGCTCCTTTCTGTTTGCGATTTCTTTTTGAGATTAAGGTTTTGTTTATGTCATAGCTAGCACTGGATGCAAGTTCTTATACCATAAAAAAGTCAATACATGATGATAAAAAGGAAAAAAGAAAAAAGAAAAAAAGAAAAAAGAAAGCTCTGAGAAGTAGCAAAGAAGATAGCTGAACAAGATCAGAGGCCGCAAGCCCATGAAAATGTAACTACCCTGTTATATGGTAGTCTAGGACAGCAAGGACAGCAGGCTCTTGTACAAGATGAAAACTATGGGAAATTTAGTGTTAGAGCTCTCCAGCAAGTTCAACCTCTTCTATAACCACATAGTGACCCGGAATAAGGACGTCACAGCATCGCTGATTAACGTGCACGACAGCTTGAGAGAACAATGTACGAGCTTACCCACATTGCAAAGAGAGAGAAAGAAAATGGCTAAAGAAACCAGGGAAGCTGTCAAGTCTTTGGTGAAAGCCATAAATGATTTAGCGGAGACAACAAAGGAACTAAGAAGAGCGATTCCGGCACCGCTACAATCAGTTCCAGAAGCGGAAAATGAATAAGACTACTATTCTCTACCTACACATAGGGAAAAGAGGAAAGGCACAGAAGCCACTGATGCATCCCCCTCAGGTGCCCACGGTGGTAACTCAGGAGATCCTGACAATGGCGATGATGATAACAACGTCAGAGGAAGAAGGAGAGGAAGTCCCAGCCATTGTAGGTGTGGATAGACACCTGATCAGTCTGGTATAGCAGAGACACTTGCCAACGCAATGGCACTTAATGTGAAGCAGCCATCAGAGCCACCCCCATTCTTTGAGGACAAATAGATGCGAGACCAATATGTCTGGATTATACAATGCGCAGACTATTTGGAAAGAAATATGCAGATATGGGATAATAACTGGGAACGAGTTATCTACGCCCTCAACTGTACTAAAAAAGACATATTACTTCCTTACTTTATTTGGTATCGGAACACTATGGACAGACTTCAAGAGGAAACCCAACAGCCTGAACTTGTTACGTGGACTTACTTTGAACATGACATGATCAAGTGATATGACACTGTCAAAGCCGAAAGACTAGCACTTTGATCTCCGAAGTTGGTCATGTATGAAGGCAGTTTTGAATGTTACCTCACAGTCATGTGCAATATAAACATGAGGGCATGCATGACCAGAGAATCCTGGAGGGAGGAAGTCTGAAACAAAGTTCCGAAATAAATTATCAGCAGGTTGTTGGCCTGGCAATATTCAACAGATCAAGAATGAGAAGAAGTGCTCAGGCTATGCGGTCATTTGAAAGAAGCACTTTTCGCTAGAGAAAAGCTTGTGACAGAAACACTTTCTAAGCCAAAAATAGTCCCCGAGGTCAAAAGGGAAGACTCATGGTACTCAAACGCAAAGCGATAAAATCATAATAAGCCTTATGTTAAGGGAGGTGGAGCCACACCATGAAAACGGAAAAGGGACAAAGAGCCAGAAAATCCTGGGAAAGGTTTGAGAGGTGCAGCGAAGTCCACCCACACCAACTCTGACCAGGCCCACACCAGTATCCTTCAAAGTATGATAAACACGGGGAGGCGAGACGGTGATTGTACACGTTGAGGAAAGAAAAACTACACCTACCAGACATGTTGGGGAGATGACCATATATTGACAGCAATGGTCAACTCCAGACTAATGAAAATGGGAATTCGTGGTGCACAATCGGCTATTGTAAAGCCTAAATTGGTATGCAGAGTCGCTTCCATCGAGCAACCATCCTGAACAAATAGGATCCGTGAACTGGCGGATGACAAAGAACTGACATAGGTCAGTTCATTGGTATTAAGGACAATGGCGTTTGGGTATTCAGTGTCCACATGGAACTGGAATCGAAATGGGAACTCTCTTTACTAAGGGTTTATTGAGTACCAACCACGACGGGGATCAGGTATTCCGCGTGCAACTATTGGAGTTGAAAACAAAAAATGATCAAAGCCGTGTGAAGCAAGTTTCTCCATTCAGGATCAATGCAAGAAGGCTCCAAGTGAAGGGACTCCATGAGGGATTTGTGAGCTCGCATATAAGAATCAATATATGGAGAGTCTTGATTGAAAGAGGCGATAGTCAACATGGCCACATGGCCCAAGAGACAACAGTACAAAGCTCCTGTAGTCACCAGGTAGCCGCCTGCTACCCGTGTGTAAGCAAGTTACTATATCGAAGAAGTTGGAAAGTAGCAATGCAAAATCTACCTGACTATAATACATGACAGTAGGACAACCAACGCGGGCTGTTTGACCTACCACATGAGTCTGAGTCGTATTATACGTATGTACTATCTTGCCTTCTAGCAAGAGTATGGGGTAGGAATGTACCGCTTTGGTGCGCAAGACCCCTCTGTAGTAGCTGGATGGATAACTGATACCCTAAGAGAAATGATTGGTGAAAGTGGGAACGACATATTCTTGGAGTAAAATGGTTAATAACCGGGTGAAAGTCTACTATAAGCCTAGATTTGGCATGTCCGGAGAAGGCATCTGGCCTGAAAACTAGTTGTACGCAATTGTGTACTAGTCAAGCGCCACTTAGTATGTAGACCCAGATTGCTAGAGCTAATGAGTTACTAGTTTGTCTGTGGAGACCTCAATAGTCGAAACTACGCCGGCGTATTAACAAACATTTGTTACCTATACCCAACACTAGGACGCCTAAACGCAAGAACCAATGATGTCTTATATGCGCTAAGCGCATAGAATTAGATGCTCCAAAACCGCAACAGTACAACATTCCGCAGGGGTTTGCTTACCTCCATATACACGATAAGCAATAAAAAGTTAAAGTCTTGTCAGACTTAGAATCCAACGTATTGCTTATCAATAAGGACCTAGTTGAAGACATTCACATTCCTATTATTGAACACAACAATGCAGTTGAGATCTTATGCTTTGATGGATCATCAGCCACTTAAGGAAGGAAGTGTTAGACCATACCTATAAAGTTGGAAATAGGAAAAGACCGACATATCTCTGAAGTCTCGTGTGAAGTGGCTAAAGTAGATCATTATGGAATGATAATTCGATTTGGTTGGTGGCATCGTGAACACCCAGTGTCACCAATAGAAGATGCGGAAAATTGAACCTTCTCCACAAAATGTTGCGAAAACTGTGAGGAAGAAGATAAAGAGATAGCGGATATCTTTGAATATCACTAATCAGGCACTTGGGATCCCAATGCATATTGCATTGGACAAATTGGAACCAGCGAAAATACAGTGGAACTCGAATCGTTACCGAAAGAATACTGGTATTACAAACATTTGTTTGAAGTTCAGAGAGCAGAAATGTTAGCCAAAAGATGAACCTTCGATCACGAAAGCAAGGTGATTCTAGGATCAACTCTCCACTGGGAGTCGATATATCCATTATCCGAAAAACCGCTTAAGGCTTTACGGAAATACTTGGAAACCATGATTAAACAAGGAAAGTTCATGCAGAGCCAATCACTAGGAGGAGTACACATATTATTCGTACCTAAACCAGATGGCAAATTATGCCTACTGGTGAATTACTGAAATTTAAATATTATTACTATCCTGAGCAAGCATCCTCTTCCCCTTATATGTCAACTCTAAGATAGAGTAGCCGGCGCAAAGATTTTCACCAAGTTAGACCTTAAAGACGGTTACCACTTGATTAGAATTGAAGAAGGAGATAAATGGAAACCGGCGTTCAGTACAAGATACGGATACTAGGAATATAAGGTCATGCCTTTTGGATTAGTTAATACTCTAGCAACCTTCCAAGATATCATGAACCAAGTACTTAAGGAATACCTTGATATTGGAGTCGTGTGTTACCTGGATGATATTCTCATTTACTCAAAGGATGAAAAGGAATATAGGGAAGCCGTCAAAAGTATTTTACAAAGTTTATCGGACTTTCAATTAGCGGTATCGCTAAAGAAATCAACTTTTACTCCTACAGAGGTAGAATTCCTCAGCTATATAGTGGCAATTAATGGGGTGTTAATAAGTACCTGCAAGGTGGAATCAATGATGGTGTGGAAAGTACCTAAGTCGGTCAAAGAAGTGAAAGTCTTTATTGGATTTGCAAACTTCTACTGATGATTTATCAAAAACTTCTCAGCTTTTTCCAAACCCATAACTGTGACCTTGTAACTCAATCTGAAGAATTTCAAATAGGGAGTTGAGCAAGATACAGCTTTCGAAGAATCAAAATACCAATTCACCACAGCTCCCATACTCCACCACTTCTTTCCGGAAAGAGAAACAGCAGTGAAAACCAATACTAGCGATTTCATACTTGGTTGTGTTCTTTCTCAATACTTTGAAAATAGGTTACATCCAGTAGAGTTCCGTTCCAGAAAACTAAACTCGGCGGATCAAAATTATGAAATTCGCGATCAAGAACTTCCCGGGATCCTTGTAGCATTTCAGCAATAGAGATACTACTTGATCAGAACAGAAAAACTGATTACGGTCTTTACTCACCAACAGAACCGACAGTACTTCCTCACCTGGAAATTCTGGAGTGGATGTCAAATTCAATAGGCTCAGCTGTTCAGGGAATACAATTTTTGTATCGTATACCAACTAGGCACTAAGAGCAGAAAGCCAAACATGTTAAGTAGGCGGCCAAAGTACTGTGCTGAGGAGGGGGCTACACTTGGCGAACAGATAACTTTGAAACCAGAAACTTTCTTGGTATCACTAGTAGCAAGTGTAGGCAGTGCAGGAAAAGATTGAGATGCGGACAAGGATCAGGATTTGGAACCTCGAAGAGGTGGAAAGAAACCCGTGATTAGGGTCAAGAGATCCTATAAAAAGGCATACTTGCCAACAAAGAGCTCAGGAATGGTGGCACGACATGACCTGTATCCTATAGTGGATGACATTATCTCGAAATATGGACTGGCGTTAATAAGAACAAGTATAGCTGTGGGGCTACTCAAAGGAACTTACAGAACAGTTGTTCCAAGAACCAGATTAGTGGTTGGAAGTAGATTCTCTACCGCAGCTGGAGCAATCGATGCTGACTCCACCAGTGAACTCAAGGTTGTACTTTTCTACCATAAGGATGTGGACTGCGAAATCAGAATGGGTGATCACATAGTCCAGCTGGTGAAAGAAAAAGTCAACACATCACATAAGATGGAAGTAGGTGACTTGGAAGAGATACAATGAGAAACTGTGGGATTTGGAAGTACAGATATAGCGACAAGATCCTTGATTGTCAACTAACATGAACCCGGCATCAGTTACCTACAGGCATCGGCTAAAGACAACGAATACTAGTACTACATTTCAGTACTACCTGGGAAAGTTCTAATGTCAATTGCTATCATCCGACAAAAAGGTATGAAGCTATTTAATCCTAAATGCTAAAGTGAAATACAGGCAGATATTGGGATGGATGCAGCTTGGAGGCAACGGAGGGAAGAACACATTAGGCTACAGGACAAAGGAAAAGATTACCACAAGGATTGGACCTTAACTGACGATCTACTATATTATAAGCAAATCTTATTTGTACCAAATAGTCAAGCGCAATATACCAAGATCGCGGAAGGATATTACGATGCAAAGGTTGCAGGACATTTTGGACAAGAAAACCTCCGGAGATTATTATGTGGGATTTATACTGGAAGGAACTTGCAGAATGGGTTAACGAACTATTCTCGATCATACGATGAATGCCAATACAATATATTGCCTAAACATGCTAAGTGTGGATTATCGCAACTACTGCAAGTATGCTATGTAGCATGGGCATCAATATTAGGGGTCTTCATCACACAACTGTCAGAGTCGCAAGGTTGTACCCAGATAATGGTAGTAGTTGATAGGTTCATGAAGATGGCATACTTCATCAGACTACAAACATCGGCTACTACTAAAGATGTCGCAAGCGCATTCCTGAAAGAAGTATGGAGGCTGCACAGCCTACAAACTGAAATGGTTGCAGATATGGACTCAAAGCTAGAAGGAGAATTCTGGGAATCCCTTTACAAGGCACTGGAAATTAAGCAAAGAATGTCAACGGCATACCACCCTTCAAATGAAGGACAGACTGCGCATACCAACCAAGTGCTGGAAGGATACCAGGGAAGTTTTGTCAACTATGATTAGGATGACTGGTATGAGTTACTACCACTAGATAAAGATGCCTATAACAACTACGCTACCAATGCACACGGGATGTTGCCATTCTATGTGAACTACAGATTCCATCCACAGACAGAGTAGATGAAGGAGTGTAAAGCTCAATATCCAAGAGCAACACTATACATGAACTGGATTAAGACCATTCATGAACAAGCAAGAGGATCACTAGAACAGATATGGGAAAGAATGTCAAAATAATATGACAGCAAAGCTCGACAACCACCAGACGTCAAGATTGGGGACAAAGTAAGGTTAAATGCAAACAACATTTTCACCCAACAGAAATCACAGAAACTAAGCCCGACAATATATCGTCCTTTCCAAATCATGGAAAAAGGCAGATTACAAGCCTTCAAGTACAAGATATCCGATCTATTGAACATTTACCCTGTATGACATGTCGCACTATTGGAACGCTATCGTGAATAAGTTCATGATAAGCGCCGGCAACCACCTAGAGAACTGGAGGACATTGGCGGCGTTTTACGATGGGAGGTTGAAAACATAGCAAGAAGTGAGCTTCGCGCATATAGAAAACAGGCACGCAGTGCTTGTCAAAAGAAGCGAGAACTGAAGTACTTCGTCAAATGGCAAGGGTGTTCAGAAGATGAGAACACACGGGAGCCAGCTACTGGTATGGAAAACATGGAGGAAGTAGTGGAAAACTTTCATAATGAAAATCTGGATACACCAGGAAGAGCAGAACTAAAATAGTGAGGAAAAGGTTTTCCTACCATGGACAAGTAAATGTGGGAGGTTTTTTACCCTGACCACCCTGAGTTTTAAAATGTATTGAGAAAATTTATAAAAGGTTATAAAGGCATTTGAGGCGAAGCCTGGTAGGAGGGAGCTCATGTTAGGCATATGGAAATCTGAGAAAAAGTGCACAGACCTCACTGCAGGGTAACCGCGCACAGACCCTCCATTTTCTGGAGTGCCAACACCCCCCTCCTGCCCCCTTATGGGGCCTGCATGTCATTAGTGAGATTTCAAGAGTTGCGTCGTATAGCTAAAATGTCACCTCATTGAAGCGTCCTCCATAATACCATATACGTCGCCACCGTCCGTCTGACCACATGCTCTTCGCAAGACATACGAGTCGGGACCATTGGCGACATCTGAGAAGTGGAATGGAAGAAGTCTGTTATGGGCAAATTGAGATAGTAGGCTACATAGTTAAGCTTGCTAAACTATGGGCCGAAAGTGATGAGACGTTTTTGTAGAAATATTACAAGAGGATGTCCTAGTAGCAGAGGCTATTAAGGACATACTGGATCCACCCATACCCTTCTGAGATCAGCTGTATGTTGGTTGGTACTAGTAATAAAATCTGTCTACGGAGGCTGGCGGACCAAGGGGAAGGATGGTCAGAAAGGAAGACCTAGATAGGTTAGAGACACTTAAGATATGGACACGTAGGACTCAGACTGGATATTGGCACTAGGTGGCCCCGCATGAACATCATCACTTCATGACCGAAGAGACTCCCGGAACTATTGTCAACAAGACTAAAGTAATATAATAGTCTATGTGGATAACTAAGTTGGAGGCTGCTATTCGGTATAACAAATAGCATGGTCATCTCCACAGAAGAATACTATTCCATAACCGCGCAAGGGTGTGATAAGTTTCAGGGTCAAGCGGTATTTGCACTCACATGATTCTCAATATTTGCGTATTAAAACCAAGGTGGTACTTTGGAGGCATAGTAGTTAGAAGTAGTCCGCGCACACTCAGCCGCCAGATATAAATATTGAAGTTCCTCCCGACCTTTTCTGGCATCATCAAGCAATGGAGCAGAGATCTTATCAATATAAAATTATTTACAATATAAATCTTTACTTTACCTATTTGATCGCAACAAGCCTTCCGCGACAGATTTTCCAAACAAAGATTTTGGACTATGTCTCTCAGTTATACTAGAGATCGGCGTCCGCCTAACCGACGACCTTAAGCTGCAAGCGTTTGATAGATGGTATAACTCACTTCAGTTATATCCATGCCTAAATGGACTACAAACAAGCGAGGCTGGAGGAGGAAACTATTGGATCCTCTATTGTGAAGGACGAGCTCAAGAAGTAGCCTTTCAAGCAGCTAAGCAATTAGGTGAAGATATGACTAGAGAAGACCTTGTCGGGTTTCTGGAAGAGAGATTCTAATCTTCAAAAGATGAAGACGCTACCGATTGCAAGTTCCATGAAATCATGCAAGTACATGATGGTAAGATGCAGAGAATAGCAACTATAGCAACCGATTTATTGATGTTGCAATCACGCCTACCTGCAAATACCATAGGCGATTATGGCTTCGATTAAACAGTATTTCAAGACCATGCATCCCAGATTATGACAGGAAGTGCAATTACAGTATGCTGCAACAAATACTGTCGTGGAAGTCATAGAAAATGCAGAGAGCATAGATGCTATACCAAAAAGCACTGGCACTTAAGGGGAGAAGAAGTTTGAGTAACAAGGTCTAAAGTTCACTCCCAAATAAGAAGGATGGAATAATAATTGAAAAAGGAATATCAAGCCCCACAGCAAACCTGAGAAACGAAAAAGAAAAGGGTCTTTGCTATACCTGCAGAGGTAAAGGACATCTGGCAAGAGATTGTCCCAGCAAAGATGACGAGGGCCAAGGTAAGGTCAAAACAAATGTTAAGAAGGAAGTCATTTCCAACAGAGCAGAACAGGGAAATCTAGCAGAAGATGTGTTGATCAATGGTATGGAAATAGAGGAAGAAGAAGAAGACATTCTAGCGACACCTCCTAGACTGTTAGGCGGATGCAGAACTCAAGTATATCACTGAGGGACGCAGGCCAAAATGTTCGATAGGAGAATCTGTCGTGGAAGGCTCATCTGGATAAAATATGTAAAATAAAGATTCAAAGTGCAGAACCATATTATAACGACAAGATCTCTTTTCCATTGCTTGATGATCTCTCGTCAGTCGGGAATAAGTATCTTTTTATCATACTCCAAGTATCAAAGTATATTAATTATAATAATAACTTTAACCTCAGAGGGAGTTGAATACATGACCTTATAAACTAATACAGAAGTCATACCAACTGAACTACAGTATAAGGTATTATTAAGTGGGCTTCATGGATGTGACGTTTTAGTTATAGGACGCAACTCTTGAAATCTTGCTAAAGATGAGCGGGCCTCATAAGGGGGCCGGAGGGGGGTGTTGGCACTCCGGAAACTCGAGGGGCGGTGCATGGTTACCCTCCTGTGAGGTCTGTGTCCTTTCAGTCCCAGATTTCCATATGCTTAACATGAGCTCCCTCCTACAAGGGTTTGCCACGAATGCCTTTATAACTTTTTATAATTCTTTTAAATACATTTTAAGACTCAGTATGGTCAGGGTAAAAACCCGCCTGCATTTACTTGGCCATGGTAGGCAAACCTTTTCCTCACTATCTTACTTCTACCCTTCTTGGCATATACGGATTTTCATTATGAAAATTCTCCACAACTTCCTCCGGGTTTTCCATACCGGTAGCTGGCTCGTATCGGTTCTCATCTTCTGAACACCCTTACTATTTGATGAAGTACCACACTTCTCGCTTCTCTTGAGTGCAGCCGCGTGTGAGTTTTTTGTAAGAACAAATCTCACTACTTACTGTT
Source organism: Tuber brumale (assembly GCA_014065205.1). Lineage (NCBI taxonomy): Eukaryota > Fungi > Ascomycota > Pezizomycetes > Pezizales > Tuberaceae > Tuber > Tuber brumale. The sequence goes on from JACCEG010000144.1 coordinate 239,212, forward strand.
TTTTCAACCTTCTATTGTAGATCGCTGTCAACATCCTCCAGTTCTCTAGGGGGTTGTTGGTGATTATGATGAACTGACTCGCAATCGGGTTCCAATAGTGTGACATGGAATATGGGGTAAATGTTCCAGCGATTGGATATGTTGAGCTTAAATGGTCGTGATCCACGCTTCTTTATGATTGGGGAAGGACCCTGTAGTTGCGGAATTAGGTTCTTTGATTTCCGTCGGGTGTGAATGTACTTTGCGTTTAACATTACTTTGTCCCCAATCTTGAAGTCCAGCTGTTGTTGTATTTTCCGGTCATAATGATATTTTGATATTCCTTTCAGTTTCTTTTCTAGTGACCTTTTCCCTAGTTCATGTATCGTCTTAATCCAGTTGGCATATAGTGTCGCTCCTGGATTTTGAGCTTCACACTCCTTCATCCACTCTCTTTATGAATGGAATCCGTAGTTCGCATAGAATGGTGACATTCCATGTGTGTTGGTAGTGCCGTTGTTAGAGGCATATTCAGCTAGTGGTAGTAGCTAATACCAGTCATCCAGATCATAGTTGACAAAACTTTGCAGGTATCCTTCCAGCACTTGGTCGGTACGTTCGGTTTGTCAGTCAGTTTGCGGGTCGTATGTCATTGGCATTCTTCGCTTAATTTCCCGCACTTTGCAAAGGTATTCCAAGAATTCTCCTACAAACTTGGAGTCCATATCAGTGACGATTTCGGTTGGTAGGCCATGTAGCCTCCACACTTCTTTCAGGAATACGTTGATGACATTCTGCGCCGTGGCCTAGGTCTGAAGTCCAATGCAATGTGCCATCTTTGTAAATCAATCAACTACTACCATTATCTGCATGCATCCTTGCGACACTGGTAGTTGGGTGATGAAGTCTACTGAGATAGATGCCCATGCTGCGTAGGATATTTGCAATGGTTGCAATAATCCATGCTTAGCCTGTATAGGCGATTTATTGTATTGGTATTCATCGCAGGATCGAACCTAGTCGTTGACCCATTCCACAAGTTCCTTCCTGTAGAAGTCCCGCATAATGATTTCTAAGGTTTTCTCATTTCCGAAATGGCCTGCAACCTTTGCATCATGACATCCTTCTGCGATCTTAGTGTATATCTCTTGAATATTTGGTACAAATAGTCTTTGCTTATAGTATAGTATATTGTTGGTCAAGGTCCAATTCTAGTGGAAATGCTTTCCTTCGTCTCGCAACCTAATGAGTTCTGCCATTGGTTGCCTCCATACTGTGTCTGTTCTGATAGCCACCTGTATTTGGCTTAGGAATTCAAATTTAAACTGCTTCGTACCCTTTTGTAGGATGATGGTGTTTGACATGAGAACTCTTTCTAGTACTTCTGAAATATTACACCAATGTACATTGTCTTTAGCCAATGGCTGTAGGTAGCTGATGCTAGGTTCCTGTTCCTTCATGATCAAGTATCTTGTCACTATGTCAGTGCCTCTGAATCCTCCGTCTCTTTATTCTGTTTCTCCCCAGTTGTTTACCTCTATCATATTTGAGGTGTTGACCTGTTCTACTACCAGTTGGGCTATGCGATTGCCCATTCTTATCTGGCAGGCCTCATATTTATGGTTGAATAGTACGACTTGAGTTCTCCGCGGTAATTGGCGTCGATTACTCCTGCACCAGTGGAGATTCTGCTTCGCACTGCTAGACCGCTTCTGGGGGCAACTCTTCCTCAAGTTCCTTTGGGTAGCCCTACAGCTATACCCGACCTTATTAATGCTAGTCCATCTCTCGGGATTATATCATCCTCCATGGTATACAAGTCACGTCCTGCCACCATCCTTGAGCCCTTTGTCGGCAAATATGCCTTTTTGCTCAATCTCTTGATCCTAATCACCGGTTCCTTCCCACCTCATTGAGGTTCCAAATCCAAATCCTTATCTCCATCCCAGTCTTCTCCCTTATTGCCCACCCTCGCTACTAGTGATACCAACAAATTTTCCAGTTTCAAGATTCTCTGTTCGCGATGCGTTGCTCCCTCCTCTGGACAGTACTCAGGCCGTCTACTTAATCCGTCAAGCTTTCCACCCCTTGTGCCTAGTCGGTATATAATATCAAAATTGTATTCCACCAACCTCTGAGCCCATAAAACTTTACGGCCACTCCAGACTTTTGAGGTGAAGAAGTATTATAGATTTTGATGGTCGGTAAAGACTGTGAGGGGTTTTTCCATCGCGATGAAGTAGTGTCTCCACTCCTTTACTGCTTCCAGGATTGCAAAAGGTTTATTATCATAAATCTCATACTTGCGTTCAGCCGAGTTTTGTTTTCTGCAATAAAACGCTACAGGATGTCACCTTTTCTCAAAGTATTGAGAAAGAATGCAACTGAGCGAGAAATTGCTAGCATCAGTTTCTAACACTGTTGCTCTTTCTGAGAAGAAATTGTGGAGTATGGGAGCTGCAGCGAATTGGTGTTTTAATTCTTCGAACACTGTATCCTGCTCAACTCCCCCTTTGAAATTCTTAGGTTTTCATGATCATGTCTCCTGTAACCGCCTCTCGGGAGATGCGGTAATCGTAGGGTTGATGGGGTTTGTTCTGTACCGAAGCGGTAGCTAGCGAATCAAAGTCCGGAGGCTTTAGCCAAGGTTGTTGAATTGACTTCTTACTGTATCGTGACTACTGGAGTCTCCGAGATGTTTGGTAGGTCTCAAACTAAAGATTCTTGAAGCAAACTGAAGAGAGTAACTGTTCAACTAAGTATATTGAAAACTTTGTCTGACGAAGTCTGCTCCTTCTAGCGAGAAGAATAGCAGTTCTTAAATACACTTTCAAGGCTACTGGGAGCCTTGTTCTCATAACATAATGGACTCCGAAAAGGTAGCCCAAAAACAAAGGATAAAACATATAGAGTATCAAACCGATACTCGAAACTAAACATAAAACATATAGAGTATCAAAACAATACTCGAAACTGAACAGAAAAAATATATAAAGAATCAAACCGATACTCGAAACCAAACATAAAACATATAGAGTATCAAACCCTATACTATCAGGCTAGAGGCACACCTCGTTTTCCTGAAACATATTTCGAAACCAAACATAAAACATATAGAGTATCAAACCGATACTCGAAACCAAACATAAAACATATAGAGTATCAAACCGATACTCGAAACCAAACATAAAACATATAGAGTATCAAACCGATACTCGAAACCAAACATAAAACATATAGAGTATCAAACCGATACTCGAAACCAAACATAAAACATATAGAGTATCAAACCGATACTCGAAACCAAACATAAAACATATAGAGTATCAAACCGATACTCGAAACCAAACATAAAACATATAGAGTATCAAACCGATACTCGAAACCAAACATAAAACATATAGAGTATCAAACCGATACTCGAAACCAAACATAAAACATATAGAGTATCAAACCGATACTCGAAACCAAACATAAAACATATAGAGTATCAAACCGATACTCGAAACCAAACATAAAACATATAGAGTATCAAACCGATACTCGAAACCAAACATAAAACATATAGAGTATCAAACCGATACTCGAAACCAAACATAAAACATATAGAGTATCAAACCGATACTCGAAACCAAACATAAAACATATAGAGTATCAAACCGATACTCGAAACCAAACATAAAACATATAGAGTATCAAACCGATACTCGAAACCAAACATAAAACATATAGAGTATCAAACCGATACTCGAAACCAAACATAAAACATATAGAGTATCAAACCGATACTCGAAACCAAACATAAAACATATAGAGTATCAAACCGATACTCGAAACCAAACATAAAACATATAGAGTATCAAACCGATACTCGAAACCAAACATAAAACATATAGAGTATCAAACCGATACTCGAAACCAAACATAAAACATATAGAGTATCAAACCGATACTCGAAACCAAACATAAAACATATAGAGTATCAAACCGATACTCGAAACCAAACATAAAACATATAGAGTATCAAACCGATACTCGAAACCAAACATAAAACATATAGAGTATCAAACCGATACTCGAAACCAAACATAAAACATATAGAGTATCAAACCGATACTCGAAACCAAACATAAAACATATAGAGTATCAAACCGATACTCGAAACCAAACATAAAACATATAGAGTATCAAACCGATACTCGAAACCAAACATAAAACATATAGAGTATCAAACCGATACTCGAAACCAAACATAAAACATATAGAGTATCAAACCGATACTCGAAACCAAACATAAAACATATAGAGTATCAAACCGATACTCGAAACCAAACATAAAACATATAGAGTATCAAACCGATACTCGAAACCAAACATAAAACATATAGAGTATCAAACCGATACTCGAAACCAAACATAAAACATATAGAGTATCAAACCGATACTCGAAACCAAACATAAAACATATAGAGTATCAAACCGATACTCGAAACCAAACATAAAACATATAGAGTATCAAACCGATACTCGAAACCAAACATAAAACATATAGAGTATCAAACCGATACTCGAAACCAAACATAAAACATATAGAGTATCAAACCGATACTCGAAACCAAACATAAAACATATAGAGTATCAAACCGATACTCGAAACCAAACATAAAACATATAGAGTATCAAACCGATACTCGAAACCAAACATAAAACATATAGAGTATCAAACCGATACTCGAAACCAAACATAAAACATATAGAGTATCAAACCGATACTCGAAACCAAACATAAAACATATAGAGTATCAAACCGATACTCGAAACCAAACATAAAACATATAGAGTATCAAACCGATACTCGAAACCAAACATAAAACATATAGAGTATCAAACCGATACTCGAAACCAAACATAAAACATATAGAGTATCAAACCGATACTCGAAACCAAACATAAAACATATAGAGTATCAAACCGATACTCGAAACCAAACATAAAACATATAGAGTATCAAACCGATACTCGAAACCAAACATAAAACATATAGAGTATCAAACCGATACTCGAAACCAAACATAAAACATATAGAGTATCAAACCGATACTCGAAACCAAACATAAAACATATAGAGTATCAAACCGATACTCGAAACCAAACATAAAACATATAGAGTATCAAACCGATACTCGAAACCAAACATAAAACATATAGAGTATCAAACCGATACTCGAAACCAAACATAAAACATATAGAGTATCAAACCGATACTCGAAACCAAACATAAAACATATAGAGTATCAAACCGATACTCGAAACCAAACATAAAACATATAGAGTATCAAACCGATACTCGAAACCAAACATAAAACATATAGAGTATCAAACCGATACTCGAAACCAAACATAAAACATATAGAGTATCAAACCGATACTCGAAACCAAACATAAAACATATAGAGTATCAAACCGATACTCGAAACCAAACATAAAACATATAGAGTATCAAACCGATACTCGAAACCAAACATAAAACATATAGAGTATCAAACCGATACTCGAAACCAAACATAAAACATATAGAGTATCAAACCGATACTCGAAACCAAACATAAAACATATAGAGTATCAAACCGATACTCGAAACCAAACATAAAACATATAGAGTATCAAACCGATACTCGAAACCAAACATAAAACATATAGAGTATCAAACCGATACTCGAAACCAAACATAAAACATATAGAGTATCAAACCGATACTCGAAACCAAACATAAAACATATAGAGTATCAAACCGATACTCGAAACCAAACATAAAACATATAGAGTATCAAACCGATACTCGAAACCAAACATAAAACATATAGAGTATCAAACCGATACTCGAAACCAAACATAAAACATATAGAGTATCAAACCGATACTCGAAACCAAACATAAAACATATAGAGTATCAAACCGATACTCGAAACCAAACATAAAACATATAGAGTATCAAACCGATACTCGAAACCAAACATAAAACATATAGAGTATCAAACCGATACTCGAAACCAAACATAAAACATATAGAGTATCAAACCGATACTCGAAACCAAACATAAAACATATAGAGTATCAAACCGATACTCGAAACCAAACATAAAACATATAGAGTATCAAACCCTATACTATCAGGCTAGAGGCACACCTCGTTTTCCTGAAACATATTCAAAGCTCAAACAGTATCAACTGATACATGAAAATCCTAACCAGTAACCAGTACCGGTTACATCTCCGTTATGGGTTTCCAAATAGCTGAGAAGTTTTTAATAAATCGTCAGTAGAAGTTAGCGTATCCAATAAAGACTTGCACTTCTCTAACTGACTGGGGTGCTTTCCAAACCATTATGGATTCCATCTTAAGGGTGCTCATAGATACGCCATCGACCGCTACGATATAGCCAAGGAATTCCACCTCTGTGGCATGGAATGTCGCTTTCTTTAGCGATACCGCTAATTGCAAGTCAGATAGACTTTGTAAAACCTTCTTGACGGCGGTGATGTGTTCCTTTTCATCCTTTGAATAGATGAGAACATTGTCAAGGTAACACACGACTCCAACATCAAGGACTTTCCTTAAGTCTAGGGTTCATGATATCTTAGAAAGTCGCCGGCACATTAACAAGACTGAAATGCATGGCCTTATATTCGTATTGTCCATATCTTGTATGGAACACCATCTTCCATTCATGTTTTTCCTTTATCCTAATCAAGTGGTGGGCATCTTTAAGGTCTAACTTGGTGAAGATCTTTGCACCAGCTACTCGATCTCGGAGTTAAGAGGCATTAGTGGAAGAGGATCTTTGTTGAGGCTAGTAATCTTGTTTGGATTTCGGTAATCCACAACTAGGCGTAATCTACTATCAGGCTTAGGTATGAATAATATGGATGTACTTGCGGGTGATTCGCTCTACGTGATCATTCATTGTTTGATCATGGTTTCCAAGTATTCTCGCAAAGCCTTAAGCTATCTCTTGGATAGTGGATATATTGGCCCACAGGGTAGAGTTGATACTAGAATCAACTTGATCTCATGATTGAACCTTCATATTAGGGCTAATTCTTCTGCCCTCTGGGCTTCAAATAAAGATTTATAATGCCAGTATTCCATCGGTAGCAATTCGAGTTCTACCGGATTTTTCCTCATACTGATTGGTCCGATATGATATGTATTAGGGTCTCAGGTGCCTGACTCATCATATTCGAATATATCCGCTATTCCTTCTTCTTGCTCCCCACAGTTTTCACATACTTTTGTGGAGACGGTCCAATTTTGTACATTATCAATGTGAGACACTGGGTGTTCACGATACCACTAACCAAATAGAATTATGAATCTATAATGGCCTGATTTAGCCACTTCACATAACACCGCAGAGATGTGCCAGTTTTTTCCAATTTCCAATTTTATCGATAGAGTATAACACTACCCTCCTGAGGTGGCTGATATTCTATCAAAGTCTAAGATATCAACACCATTATTGTATTCAATAATAGGAACGCAAAGCTTTTCAACTAGGTCCTTATTGATAAGGAACTCGTTGAATCCCAAGTTTAGCAAGAGGTTAACTTTGTATCGCTGATCGTGTATATGGAGTTAAGTGATCTCTTCGATACAGTTGTATCATTGGGGTTTTGGAGCATCTAACTCTACGCGCTTAGGGCGGTTAAGATTTTCTTTGTTCTTTGATTCAGGCATCATTGGTGTTGGGTGTAGGTAACCAGATATTTGTTACTACACCAGCATAGCTCTCGCCATTGAGGTCTCTTCAGCCACACTAGTGATTATTTTAGCTCTAACAATCTAGGTCTACATACTAAGAGGTATTTCACTGATACGCAACTTCACACAACCTGTTTTCAGGCTAGATCTCTTCTCCCTACATGCCAAACCTAGGCTGATCGGATATTTTCTGGCAGTTATTAGCCATGTTACTCCCCTGGTGTAGGGTTCCCACCTATACAGATCCTTTCCCTTAGGATTTCAGTTATCCGTCCAGCTTTCTCAGACAGGCCTTGCGCACCAAGGCGGTACATCCCTATCCTACACCCTAGCTAGAAGGTAAGATCGTACATACGCATAGCAAGACTCAGACTCGTATGGTAGGTGGAATGGCCCGCGTCGCTTGGCCTCCTGTTGTGAATTGTTATTCGGTCAATCTTGCATTAGTATGTCCTAACCTCTTCGGTATACTAACCTGTCTGCACACGGATAGCAGGCAGCCACCAGGTTACTCTTGGAACTTCGCACTGTTGACTCACAAGCTATGTGGGCATGTTGACTATCCTCTTTTTCGGTCTAGACTCTCCATATATTGATTCTTGTGTTCGAGCTCATAAGTCTCTCGTGGGATCACTTCACTTAGAGCCTACTTGCGTTGATCCTGAAAGGAGGAACTTGCTTCGCGCCGCTTTGATCATTTTGAGTTTTGACTCCCGTAGTTGCACACATAATACCTGATCTCTGTCGTGGTCGGTACCCAATACAGTCCAGCCAAACGGGGTTCCCATTTTGATTCCAGTTCCATATGGACACTGAATACCGAAAAACCATTGCCGCTGGTGCCAATGAACTGACCTACGTCAGTTCCTCATCGTTCCCCAGTTTCCAGATCTTATTTACTCAGGCTGGATGCTGGACGGTCGCGACTCTGCGAGCTAATTTTGCCTTTACAATAACTGATCTTGCATGTTGAATTCCCATTTTTATTGGTCTTGAGCAGACCATTGCCACGAATATATGGGCATCTCTCCAACACGTCTGGTAGGTGTGGTTTTTCTTTCCACAAAGCTTACAATCTCCCCCTTACCTCGGAGTGTCTATTACACTCTGCGGGATACTGGCATGAGCCTAGTTAACATTCGTTTGTGTGGTTTTTACTGTACATCGCTACCTTTTCCCTGGCTTCTCTGGCTCTTCATCCCTTTTCCATTTTCCGGTTGGGGCACCACCTCCCTTGACATAAGATTTAGTATCCCTTTATCACTTTGGTTTAGAGTCCCGTCAGTCTTCCCTTATAACCTCAGGGACTAATTTTGGCTTGGACGGTCCGTTATTTGCAAGCTTTCCTCTAGCGAGAAGTGCTTCTTCTGATCGACCGCATAGCTTTAGCGCTTCTTCCCATTCTTGATCAGTTGTAGAATGCAGGACTGACAACCTGCGGACATTTTGTTTTGCAAGTTTATTTTCCACTTCTTACCTCCAGGATTCCCCAGTCATGTGTGCCTTGGTATTATGGTTGCGCACGACCGTGCAGTATTGTTCAATACTACCGTGGTACTCGACCAGCTTCATAGCTCCATGAGCTAGTCTTTCAGCTTCTATTGGGGCGCATTATTTGATCATGTCGTGTTCAAAACAAGTCCATCTAGCCCGTTCCGGCAGCTGGGTTTCCCCTTGTTGCCTGTCCATAGCCTTCTGATACCAAATGGTGTAAGGAAGTACTATGTCTCCATTAGTATTGTGGAGCATGTATATAACTCATTCTCAGGCGTCATTCTAGATCTATGGGTTTCTTTTGAAATAATCGCTGCATTGTATAATCCACATGTATATATCTTGTCTGGGGTCATCCTTAAAGATTGGAGGTGGTTCCGATAGTCTCTTAATATTTAGCGCCATCATGTTGGCAACTCTTTCTGCTATTCTAGACTGATCTAGTATTTGTCTTCGCCTGCTATGGCCAGGACTTCATCTCCATCTTCCTCTGTTGTTGTTATCGTTATCATCATTGTAAGAATTTCCTGGGTCACCACTTTGAGCACCTGTGGGCGATGCATCAGCAGCTTCTTTGCCTTTGCCTTTCTCCCTTGGTGTCAGCATGGAGTAGTAGTCTTCATCATTTCCCTCTTCCGGGACTGAATGCAGCGGTGCCAGGTCCAGTCTTGTTGGCTCCTTTGTTGTTTCCACTAAATCATTTATAGCTTTTGATCAAAGACCGGACCACTTCCATGGTGCCTTCAGCCAATTTTATTTACTCTCTTGGCAATGTGCGTAAGCTCGTATGTTGTTCTCTGAGGCTATCATGTATGTCTGCCAGCGACGTGATTAAGTCTTAATCCTGGGTAATGGTCTGGTTGTGCAAGAGGTTGAACTTGCTGCGGAGTTTGGACACTGATTTTCCCCATGTTCCATCTTGCGCTAGGGCCTACTGTCCTTGCTGACCTAGACTACCATGCGACTGGGTAGTTACATTTTCATGGGCTTGCTCCTGCTGATCTTGTTTGGCTATCCTTTTGGCCACTTGTTGTAGCAATTCTTCTTAGATACTGTTGACCTCCTGTTCCATGCCTGCTAGCTACATCAACATGATTGCAATGTCATTGTCGTGGACATCCTGTCCATCGGCAATTTGCCGTGGAACCTTAATTAATTTTAAAGTATTGTCTTGAGTGACACACTTCAAATGTTGAAGGTATCATTGTTATGATCGAGCGAGGTGTCTATATCTTGCGTTATTTGACCCAAGGTTATCCCCAGATACGTAGCTAGCTTTGTTCGGATTGCAGCATGGTCTGCTGCTGGATTTGGCTTGCTGGATTGTGATATCCAATGTGTGCTCGCGATACTAGAGGATCGGTGAGAGGGTAGAACTCCTCTGCTGACTGCCGCCTCTTGAGGTGTCACTGGGAAGGAACTATGTAGCGCTGAGTCATCGGTTTCCATTGTATCTGGGCCGGTATACATACGTTCTGTTACTGTTATTCTCTTTCTTGGGTCTTGAGGTATCTTGGCCTTTGTGATACTTTCCAGATAGGCTAATTGCTCTAATAGCCCTGGCGGAGTAATTACTGGTACTTCGTACCAGAGTTCTTGATATCCTTTAAAGGGTTTAAGAAATCATATATAAGGTATCCAATGTCTGAGGTATTCTAGAGGTGTAGGTAAAAAAGAGTTCGGTCAATCTGATTCTGAACTCTGGACCTCAATTACCTTTTTCTCGAGGTTCAAAATGTACTTGTGGTACATGAATAGGATTTTAGGCCTAAGCCGAGGGGATGTCTGGCCCTCGGATGCTGGTGCCTATCTTTTTGTCTTTAGAGTACTGGGTACTCCACTCGACGAAGTCATCTGATTAGGTTGAACTCCACTCAAAGTTCGGACCATGCCAGGTGCAATATATGCGCTTGAATAGATCTCTCACTGGGATCCTGAAAGATATTGTGAACCACTAGCATTGTTGCATAAACTCCTCTTCAATTTCGAAGACCTCGATGTCGAAGACTTCTTCGACTGCATGAATGTAAATGGGACAGTGAGGTGTTACGACAATGTAATCGAAGTCTGAGCTGATGGTGGAGTTTGAAGTGAACTCGTAGTTTATATAGTAAGCCATGGTAACAGGAGAACTATCAATATGCTGTTAGGCGGACACCGAACTCAAGTATATCACTGAGGGATGCAGGATAATATGTTCGCTCAAAGAATCTGTCGAGGAAGGCACATCTCGGTAAGATACATAAACTAAAGATTTAAAGTGTACCACAATATTATATTGATAAGATCCCTTCTCCGTTGCTTAATGATCCCTCATCACCCTGGGATAAGTATCTTTTATCATACTCCATGTATCAAAGTATATTAATTCTAATAACAACTTTGACCTTAGAAGGAGTTGAACACATAACCTTGTAAACCAATACAAAAGTCATACCAACTGAACTACAGTATATGGTGTTATTAAGTGTGCTTCCTTGATGTAACTTTTTAGTTATGAGACGCAATTCTCGAAATCTCGCTAATGACGTGAGGGCCCCATAAGTGGACCGGAAGGGGGTGTTGCCATGCCGGAAAATCGAGGGGCTGTGCACTGTTACCCTACCCCGAAGTCTGTGCACTTTCAGTCTCTGATTTCTATATGCCTAATATAGACCAACAAACGTTAAACCTTATAACGCCCTTGAAGGCACAATGCACATCAATGGCAAAGAAGCGGGAGTCCTGTTTGATACCGGATCAATAGGAGCAAACCTGCTTAGTACCACCTTTATGACCACACATAGAATTTCTTGTAAGGATTTAAAAGCACAAATCAAAATACACCTAGCTATGAAAGGATCACGATCTGAAGGTCATAAAGAATGTACTGTTAACATATCAGCAGGCACATTCAACATAGCAGGAACTAGGATGTTGGTCAGCAACCTAGTGAAATACTATGCTCGGATAGGAATGCCTTTTGTGGAACAACACCAAGCTCACATCGAATGAGGCAAGTTAGCTATTCTGTTTCCAAAACAGAACATGCATATTGTTTGCACACCAACTAGTATGATGATCTGGGCAGCAGTGATAAGCACAGAAAATGTCATGAGCCAACACCCAGGAGTGTTTCCTGAGAAAATACCGGAAAACCTACCCCCCCCTAAGGAAAATCAACTATAAGATAGACCTACAGCCAGGAAAGGAGCAGTGCTCCTTACCCACTTACTCGATACTGGAATGATGGATGACAGACATGAGCATATGGCTGAGAGAAAAAGAGAAAGCAGGAATTATTGCATGACAAGCAGTTTCATCTGCAGCTCCAATGTTTGCGTAAGACAAGAAGGACAAAAAATGCATCAGACCATTGGTAGATCTCACGGCCAGGAATGAAATAACAATTAAGAATGTTGTGACCATTCCTAACCAAGCGATGATTCTAAATGCTCTAAGAAGGGCAAGATACCGCAGCAAAATTGATCACAGGGAAGCCTATTTCCAAAGAAGAGTGGAAATACAGAATGTGAGCAAGAACACATTCAAAATACCATGCAGATGTTGCATCAGCAAGGGTGTGCTATAAGGAGATATGAATGCTCCCGGGACGTTCATGCCTACGATGTCCGATTTATTCACGGACTATATAGCACGATTCATGTGGGTCTATATTGATAATATACTGATTTTTTCCGATACAGAGGCTGAACATTTGCAACACATATCCTTGATTTGTGACAAACTAAAGGAAGCTCAGTTCCATGCAAGCGGGAAGAAATTAGAGTTCTTCGCCACCAGCATAGAAGTGTTAGGCCATGTTATCAATGACCAAGGACTTTTAGCAGTACTAGAATAAATAGTGAAGATTGAAGAATGGACAACACTACAGACCAAGCAGCAATTACCGCAGTTTCTTGAAACGGTAAACTACACTAGTCAGTTTTCGCCACACATTCCAACAATTACATCATCCCTAATGGAACTCATTGGAATGGTAGAATTTGGATGGACCGCCACCCAAGACCAAGCCCTGGAAAATGTTAAGTGAATTGTTTTAAAATACAAGGTTATGAAACTTTTACAATATGACTCGCCACTTCCAATATGGCTAATAACTGATACATCCAACACAGGTGTAGGAGCATGGATAGGACAAGGAGAAACACCTGAAAATGCTGGACCTTCCTTGCATCATTGAAGAAAGTTCTCCAATGCCCAAATAAATTATGGTACAACCGACAAGGAAGCCCTAGCGATAGTTGATGCACTGACAGCATTTCATCCTATACTTGCTAGAAGCAAGTTGACCATCATCACTGCTTATCTACCTCTAACTGATCTCAAGCCGAGCACCACAACTACCAAAAAACAACTGCAAGAGAAAGGGTTCATTAGGAAATATGACAAAGAAATAGTATACAGACCAGGTAGATGAAACTATTTAGCAGATGCATTATCCTGTTCCTATTATAAGAATGATGATTACCCACATACTCCAAATGTTGCCATACAAGACGACGATTCACCTACTTCCTCACCTATTTCATCCTTTCTTTCTTGCAAAGAACTTACTACCAAACACAAAATGTCTCGACTTGAAGCCCTGACAATTGAGCACGTTGGTACTAATTCAGAATGAAGAAGCAACTACAGCCCAGAGCAAGTACAGCTAGTTGCAGACGATTACAGTAATGCCAAATTCCTAAACAATTGGGGAGACCATCGAAGTTATACCAGTGGTAGAAGTGAAGAGGAGCAGGAACATGCATTAATGCAGTCGGTATTTTGCAACATACCTTTTGCCTTGACTATGAGGAATTGAAACCTAAGACAAAAACCTATGCCAGCTGTCCCTGCAGTAGCCCACTGGCTATCGAAACTCCCCTAAACACCAGCGATGATTGTAACAACAGAGATACCAATTTTACACTCTTTCGCCTCGACATCCATGCTATTAAGAAGCGTGTTAAAAAAGCGTTACGTTGTAACACTGCTACTACCAAATATTATGATTCTAAGTCTCCTGAGCATCCCCACTCTAAACTCCTCTATGCGGGGCCTCCCGCATACATGAACGAGGTTCCAGTAGGGGAACCACCCTTCCTACCTCACGAGAAGTGTGAGGTCTACAAAGTTTATAAAACCCCTGATGAAGAGAAGGAGGTAATGGTATTAGACAAAGTGGCAGACAAAAGGGATATTATCCAAGGAGTAGATGATATGGAAAATATTTGGTGGGAGCAGATGGTCAAAGGATATAGAAACGACCTCATCAACAGGCTAGCGAAGGATTTCCACCACACTTCATGAAACAGAATGATGCAATATTACAGAATACATAATGATATACTCTACGCTACTACAAGAGGAGGAGATGATTGCCTATACATTCTGAAAGGTCATGGAGTGAATGGAGAAACACTAAGAGAACTGATGATAGGGGAAATACATAATAAAGAACACCATAGTACTAATCAAAAACTCTGGTATGCAACGGAATACATCTGTTAGCCAGAAATGAGGAAGTATTTCAAGGACTATGTCTAGCAGTATGACATCTGTCAATTGAACCGAGAACAGACCAACTTGCCCACGGGCAAAACCATGTCACTTCCCTTTTCCTCAGAGATATTTTCGCGCTATGCTGTGGATTTCATGGGGCCTGGCACTAAGCTGAGAGGACATGATTCAGTATTGGTGGTAGTAGACAGAACGGTTGGTTTCAGTTGGCTGATACCAAAATCAGGGAATGCTACTGCAATTTTGACAATGGGTTTACTTCGGCACTATGTCTTCACTCCTCATGGAATACCTACATCAATTGTTAGTGATACTCACCCACAATTTACCTCCTGGTTTTGGAAACAGACCTTGAAAATGATGGAAGTTGAAGATATTATGACTATGCCTGGCCACCACCAGACCAATAAACAAGAAGAGAGGAAGATTAGGGAACTTAAAATACGATTACAAAATGTTGTTAATGCCGGCCAGACTAACTGGTTGACCTCCCACTTTGAAGTGACAGCTTACTCCAATGCAGGTCACTCTAATACTATTAGAATGTCCCCATATAATGTAGTGTATGGACGAGAATACCAACTCCACGATCCCTATAAAGTCAACTCCATAACAGTCCCCGCGGCCAATGATTACTACAATCGACAGCAAGAGATTAGGACTATGGCATACCAAGTGTTACGGTAGGCTAGAGCAAGATCAAATAAAGTGGCAGCTAAGAGGAAGAACTCACACAAACCTGTCGAGAGTGGGGAAAGGATGAAGGTTTTTGAAGACCAGTTGGCGACAGAATTGGCCAGATCCTGGAAACTACAGCCACACTAGTGAGGCCCACTTACAGTACTTGAATTTGATGACAATACACAAAACTACATAGTTAGCATGGATGCGAGAATGTATTGAAGGAAGAAAGGAGTTTTCCATTAGTCAGTAGTCAAACAATACCACCCTAACGATGATTTTCAGTTCCCAAGACACGTATTTGCAAAACCAGCACCCATCTTTATCAATGAAGAACAGGAGTGGGAAGTTCAATCAGTGCTCGATTACAGGAAATGATACGGTAAAGGTCAGTTCTTGGTTAGTTGGAAAGAATATCCAGCAAGCGAGAATAGTGGGGAACCAGTAGAAGGATTGGAACATGCAATGGATTTGATTCAGGCATAGTGGACAGATAACATGCCAGGAAATGAGTTTCCCGCGGTTTTTGCGGGATTTATTTCTATGTGTTATTCTCCTGCTAAGGATGGCTTTGAGAGCTATTCAGATGTACCTCCAGTTGATAAAGGATTTTGGGATCCTTATTTGAATTCTGATAATAATAGTGAGGATTGAGGATTTTCTTTTTATGTTTTGAAATAATGATTTTATATTGTTTTTTAGGGTGTAACCAGTACCGGTTACGGGTTTAGAATTTTCAGGTATCAGTTGATACTGTTCGTATTTTGAATTTGCTTCAGGAAACAAGGTGTGCCTCAAGCCTTATGATATAGGATTTGATACTCTATATGTTTTATGTTTGGTTTCGAGTATTGGTTTAATACTCTATATGTTTTATGTTTGGTTTCGAGTATTGGTTTGATACTCTATATGTTTTACATTTGATTCCAAGTATCAGTTTTATACTATATATGTTTTATGTTTGGTTTTGAGTATCGGTTTGATACTCTATATGTTTTGCGTTTGGTTTTGAGTATCGGTTTAATACTCTCTATATTTTTTGTTTGGTTATCGAGTATCGGATTCATGCTCTATATGTTATACGCCTGGTTTCCAGTATTGGTTTGATACTCTATATGTTTTATCTTTAGTTTTCAAAGTATTTGTTTGATACTCTATATGTTTTATGTTTGGTTTCACAGCTACCATTTTGGAGTCTTGTATGTTATGAGAATAAGGCTCTTGATAGCCTAAGATGTGTATTTAACGAACTGCGATCCTTCACATATGAAGAGGCATACTTTGGCAGATACAGTTCATCAATATACTTAGTTGAACAGTTACTCTTTTCTGTTTGCTTCAAGAATCTTTAGTTTGAGATCTACCAAACATCTCTGAGACTTCAGTAGTTGCGATATAGTAAGAAGTCTATTCCACAACCTCGACTAAAGTCTCCAGACTTTGATTCAATAGTTACTGCCTGGGGACTCAACAAAGACCCTTAACTCTACAATTACTGTATCTCCTACGAGAAAGAATGACAGAAACTCCAGATCCAGAGCCAACTTGAGATTTATACAATTACTAGTTGCCTACATCCTGAAGCCTTCCCTGATTAACATTCACTAATGAGTTGCTGGATGAATAATCAACAGCATCCCAATACACGAAGTCAGCCAACTCCACGACTAGGCAACCTGAACGGGCGTAGACGTGAAGTGGGACACTGCAATGCAGGATCAGGAAAACAGATGTCGGCAATGCAACAACGCAAATATGGCAGCTCACTAAGCTTACTATTGAACCCCTAGTCTTTAAATCGAAACCCATCTCCGCCACCAATTTCAACCACGCCACTGGGAAGACCCTTCAAGTATCTCTGGAAGAGGGCAATATGGACCAGGGCGTTGGCCGAATCAGTGACTGAACCGGCGGGACAAAGTCGTATGAAAACTGTTCATCTTACCAATGCTAGTCGCGATGAGCACCAAAACTCATGAGGATCGGATGCCACTGAATCGGACAGTAAACCCGATCCCGAAGACTTTGATATGGCCAATATCAATGCATCATGCCGTACTGAGGAGTCTAAAGAAGTCAAGTGATAGCCAAACCGTTGCATGACTGCTGTGGGAATTTCAATGAGTACTAGATTACAAGTATCTAATATGGCATCATGGACCCCAGCAGCTCATGGGCGAGTTTACTGTGGCTGGGCCTATAGTCCTCCTGCATTTCCGTCATCTAGCATTCTGCAATTTTCGTCACCCCTGGGTAGCCATAGTACTCCTACGTCTGATATCAGGAGTTCTAGTCCAGCCAGCCTCCAGGTACATCCCTCAGAGACAACTAGTTAGTAGGCAATTCTCGGCGCACTTTACTGGCAAGTGGAGAAAGGCCTATAGTAGAGTTTGCGAAGTCACTCATTCCGTAATACACGCTATTCAAGGATCCACTCCCAGATATCATTGTTTTAACTGGCCAGGTACTTAAAATCTGGAATACCGTGGTCATGCAGGATGCAGAGACAGAATACGTCAGACTGTTGGGGTAGTATATAAATTTGGTACATCGACGCGGGACGGCATGGTGCAATGTGGAGTATGGTGCTAACTTAGAAAGATACGTTCAAAGCACACAGGCATATGGTTGCAGTTCGTCTAGCATGTGAAGAATCATATTGTAAAGTTATACGAACTGCCAGATGATCCGGCTGCTACAGCATATCGAGGAGAATATTATCTCGATCGGGATAGGTTTATCTGTGACCTGAAAGAGTATGAGGTTTGTTTATACTGGCTCACTCTCACGTAATGACTACAACTGATTAGGATTGCACGTGATACAGAACCAAGGCTTCTGCTTTTTTGCACTACAGACTCTGGAGGCGATTTGCGGTAAGTATTTTGTACGAAAGAAAATGCAAGAGATAATGGATCCCGAATTTCTTAGGTGGATCAATGGTACAATGATCTGCTTGACATGCGCCATAATCTGTCATACACTACGCACATGGAGATTGGGGATATATCGGTAGCCATGGTACTTCAAGCCAGAGGCAGTCAGAGGTAGGACTATTCAATTGTTGTAACAGATCGTTGTCAACCAAGCTGCTCACTTGTTACGAGATACGGAAGACATTTTCGCACGACAGAAACGGATTTGGGCCAAATGCCCACCCTGTATCCTGTAGGTAATTCTGGAGTACATTCACTATACCATACAGAACAAAGTGTAGCAGTTTCACAGGGTATAGCAAGTCTGTCATGAAGGGTATGATGATGATTGGGAGGCAGTAAAGGAAGAGCTCATGAGCCGGGCATCTAACCAGAGTATAGTGGGACGGCCTGCCGCACAACAGACTAACCGGCCTACATCAAACTTGGAGCAGCACTGGGTGTGGCAGAATCAATCGCAGCAATCGGATACATCATTCTATTACAGCCAGACATCGATGGTATGGATGCTTGCATTTTTAGACTCAGATCTAGTGAGTTAGGAAGATTCAGGCGAGCTAAGTGTAGGGTTAATAGGTGGAAGCCGGGTGAGCCCTTCTCTGACTGGTCACCTCTCACTCGGCCTTGAGGCGTTTCTAGAAAGCCAGACACCACAATTCGCGATTGGTGTACGACAGCCAAAGGTGAAAGAGTGGGTATAACATGGAAGTATTGGCATGAAAAATTAATAGGAATTAGGGACATGTAAAGGTAGAGAGCAATAGATTTAATTTCTCGAACTATAATATAATATGGAATTTAATAGTAAGGAATGGTCAGTGTGAGGGCTGAGACTCAGGATGAGATTAGGCATAGAAACGATGACAAGGGCTATTGCCAGAACATCACAATGATCACAATTTAATCAGATAATAAATAAACTATCAGGATAATGACCAGAAGATGCGGGGATAAAGCATATACACTGGGGGCGGTGTCCACAATAATTTGTCATCAATCAAAGGCCATCAGGAGGAGGTCCAGACACGATATACCAGAGACAGGATGAGATGAAAGGGTCCAGGTGAAGTCAGGAAATGCCAAATATAGCAAGCCAAAGTCTGGGTGGTATGAGCAGTGGTAGCAAGAATCAGAATGTAGGACTAGATGCTAGCCGACGCCAGCACGAGTCAATGGGAGTTGGTGTATCCTAAGCGAAAAGAACAAGTGTGGGCGTGATTGGGATGGAAGGACACAGCTCAGAGGATGTAGGAATGAGAGACAGCGGGAGAGGGGGGCATCTGGAAGGTGTGGCCGTCAATTGGATGCAATCATGAGCCGAGGGTTGACAATCAGACAGCGTTAGGGTGTGTGGGTAGAAGGTCAGACGTGGTCAGGACATGCAGGATGTAGGGATCAGTGCCAGGACACCGGCAGCGCACGGGATAGTGCAAAATGCAGATCGGGACACGACATTGGACCAACCTCGCATCTAGGTGAATAGTTAATATTACAATGTCCCGTCCGTCTGATGCACCTGACGCACGGGATATAGGATATTCTGTTTACTGATGTGGGTTCTTCCCTCTATTGCCTCCAAGCTGGGTATGTCTCGATAGCCACCTGTATCTCGTTCAAGAATCAAGGATTATACAGTTTCATGCCTTTTTGCCGGATAATTGCATTTGACATTAGAACCTTTTCTGGTACTTCAGAAATATCATGCCAACATTCCTTGTCTTTAGCCGATGCCTGTAGATAACTGATACTAGGTTCCTGTTCTTTGACCATGAAGGATCTTGTCACTATATCAGAGCTTATGAATCCTATAGTCCCTCATTCTGTTTCTTCTAAGATGTCTACCTCAGACACATCTGCGGGATTAATCTTTTCTACTACAAGTGAGGCTATGCGATCGCCCATTCTTTATTGGTAGTCCATATACTTACGGCTGAATAGTATGATCTTGAGTTCGCCCATGCCAGGGGCATCAATTACACCTGGGCCAGTGGACATTTCACTTTGTACTACGAGCCCGCTTTTTAGACCAATTCTTCTCTATATTTCTTCATGTAGTCTTACAGTTGTCACAGTCCTTATTAATGCTTGTCTATATTGTGGGACAATGTCATCCTTTATGGGATACAGATCATGTCCTGTGGCCATTCTTGAGCCCTTTGTTGGAAAGTATACCATTTTGCTAAATCTTTTAACCCTAATTATGGATTCCTTTCTGCCTCTTTGCGGTTCCAAATCTAAATCCTTTTCCTCATCGCATTCTTCTCCTTCATCGCCTACCCTCAATGCCAGTGATACCAGGAAATCTTTCCGGTTTCAAAATTTTCTATTCGCAATATATAGCTTCCTCTAAAGGATAGTACTCTGGCTTTCTTCTTAGTGCATCAGGCTTTCCGCCCTTCGTGCCTGGTTACTATACAATACAAAAATTGTATTCCCTTAATTTCTGAGCCTATCAAATTTGAGGGCCACTCCAGACTTTTGAGTTGAGGAAGTATTGTAGGTCTTGAAAGTCAGTAAAGACTGTCAGCAGTTTTTCTATCATGATCAAGTAGTGTCTTCATACTTTGAATGCTACGAGGATCGTGAGAAGTTCCTTCTCATAAATCTTGTAATTGCGTACTGCTGAGCTCAATTTTCATGAATGGAATACTACTTGATGTTCATGTTTTCTCAAAGTATTGAGAAAGTGTGCAACTAAGTACAAAATTGCTAGCATTAGTTTCTACCAGTGTTTACCTTTCTGGGAAGAAGTGGTGGCATATGGCAGCTGTGGTGAAGTGGTGCTTTAACTCTTCAAAAGCCATATCCTTCTTAATTCTCCATTTAAAATGCTTTGAATTTCCTTGTAATGTCTCAGTTATGGATCTGCAAATAGCGGAGAAGTTTTTTATAAATTGTCGGTAGAAGTTAGCCAATCCAATAATGACCTGCACCTCTCTAACTCACTTAAGTAGTTTTTAAAAAAACCATTTTGGATTCTACCTGATGGTTGCTCATGGACATCCCATTGACCGCCACTATGTAGCCTAGGAATTCCACTTCTTTGCTATAGGAGGTTGACTTTTTTAGCAATACCACTAATTGAAACTCTGATAGACTTTGTAATACCCTTTTGATGGCTTCGATATGTTCTGTTTTGTCTTTTGAGTATATAAGGATATTGTCAAGGTATTATACAACTCCCACATCCAAGTATTTATTATGTACTTAGTTCATCATATCTTGGAAAGTTCACAGAGAATTTACCAATCCAAATAGTATAACCTTTACAAACAAGATATGGGTTGTAGTGCCCATATCTTGTTTGTAAAGCTGTTTTCCATTCATCTTGTTGCTTCATCATAATCAAATAGTAGCCCTCTATAAGGTCTAACTTGGTGAAGATCTTGGCGCTGGCTACATGGTCTCAAAGTTTGGACATCAATAGAAGTGGATGTTTGTTGAGAATGGTAATCTTATTTAGATTTCGGTAATCCACAACTAGACATAGTCTTTCTTCAGTTTTGGGAACAAATAATATAGGGGCTTTTGCCAGGGATTGACTCTGCATAATCTTTCCCTAATTGATTATGGTTTTCAAGTATTTTCTGCAAGCTTTGAGCTGGGTTTTGGATAGTAGATATATCGGCCTCCAGGTGGGAGTTGATCCTAGAATCAACTTAATCTCATGGGGGAATGTTTATCTTGAAGCTACTTTTTCTACTCACTAGGCTTCCAACAAAGATTTCAAACGTCAGTAGTTATTCAGGAGTGATTCAAGTTCCACAGTATTTTCAATAGTTACGATGCATTTGATACAACAGGCATTTGGATCCTGGGCGACTGATTCATTGTATATGAACGTATCCGGTATTCCTGCATCTTCTTCTACATAGTTTTCAGAACTCTTTGCGGAAAAGGTTCCATTTTCTGTATCTTTTATGTGTGATACTGGGTGTCCACAATACCACCAACTAAACGGAATTATTATTCCGTAATAACGTTCTTTAGCCACTTCATACTACACTTCAGAAATGTGTCAGGTTTTGCCAGTTTCCAATTTTACAGTCAGGTGTAACACTTCTCTCCTGAGGCTGCTGATGAGCTATCAAATTCTAAGATAACAACGGCATTGCTGCGTTCAACTATAGGAATATGAAGGTGGTCAACTAGGTCCTTATTGATAAGGAATGCATTGGATCCCAAGTATAACAAGACTATTACTTTATATCGCTTGACATGTACATGGAGGTAAGTGGTCTCCACCAGACAGTGGTATCATTTTGGTTTTGGAGCGTCTAATTCCACGCGCTTAGTGTGGATTAGATTTTCCTGGTTCTTGCATTTAGGCATCGTTGCTGTTGGGTATAGGTAACCAGATATTTGTTACTACGCCAATGTAGTTTCGACCATTGAGGTCTTCTCAGACAAACTAGTGATTTTTAACTCTAACAATGTGGGACTATATACCAAGCAGTATTTCACCGATACACAGTAGTACAGGTACAGTTTTCTGGCTTGATGACCTCTCACAACTTGCCAGAGCTAGGCTAAAAGCAGATTTTTGAGCAGTTATCAGCCATTTTACTTCATGGGTATGTGTTAGGCGGACGCCAAACTGAAGTATATAACTGAGGGACGTAGGCCCGAAATCTTTGATTGAGGAATCTGTCGAGGAAGGCTCTTCTCGATATAATAGGTAAGGTAAAGATTTAAAGCGTAAAACAATATTATATTGATAAGATCTCTTCTCCGTTGCTTGATGATGTCCGTAAAGCTCGGGAGGTACTTCGATATTTATATCCCGCGTCTGAGTGTTCGCGGACTACTTCTAACTACTATGCCTCCGAAGTACTACTCTGGTTTTAATACGCAAACATCTAGAATCTTATAAGTGCGAACACCGTTTGACCCTGAAACTTATCACACCCTTTCGCGGACTTGGAATAGTATTCCTCCGTTGAGATGACTGCGCTATTTGTTATACCAAACAGCCGCCTCCAACTTAGATGTCCGCATAGACTTTTATATGACTTTTAGCCTTGTTGACTATCGTCCAGTCGTCTTCTTCGGTCATGAAGTGATCAGGTTCATGCCTGGCCATCTAGTGCCAATCGCAAGTCCGAGCCCGACGTGTCAGTGTCTTAAGGGTCTCCGACTTATCTAGGTCTTCCTTTCAGAGCATGCTTCCCCTTGGTCCACCGGCCTCCGTAGAGGGGTCCTATTACTAGGACCAACCAACCCACAGCTGATCTCAAAAGGGTATGGGTGGATTCGGTATACCCCTAACAGCTTCCGCTACTGGTATATCCTCTTGGAGTATTTTGCCGCAAACGTCCCGTCACCTTCGGCCCATAGTTAGGAAGCCTAACTTTGAAGCCTACTATCTCAATGCGCCTCCCACGGATGTCCTGCGTACCACTTCCCCGATGTCGCCAAAGGTCCCCTCTCATATACCCTGCGAACAGCATGCGGTCGGACAGACGGCGGTGACGTATATGGTGTTATGAAGTGGTCTTTATTGATGTGACATTTTAGTTTTGGGACGCAACTCTCGAAATCTCGCTAATGACATGCAGGCCCCATAAGGGGGCAGGAGGGGGCTGTTGGCTCCGGTCAATCGGGGGTCTGTGCACAGTTACCCTACCGTGGGTCTGTGCACATGTCTCGGATTTCCATATGCCTAACAGTATGGGGTTTCCACTGTCAGCAATCCTTTCCCTCCGGATTTCGGTTATCCATCCCGCTATCTCTGAGGGCCCTTGCGTACCAAAGTGGTACGTCCCTTCTCAATAATCTGTCCAGAAGGCAAGACAGTACATATGTATAATACGACTGAGACTCGTTTGGTAGATGGAATAGCCTGTGTTGGTTGTCCTCCTGCCGGTATATTTATCAGGTAGATCCTGCATTGTCAAGTCCCAACTTCTCCAGTATAGTAACTTTCTTATACACAGGTAGCGAGTGGCCACTAAGTCACTCAAGGAACTTCGTACTGTTGGCTCTCATGTCATGTAAACATGTTGAGTATCCTTTCTTTTGGTCAAGACTGTTAGGCATATGGAAATCCGAGACATGTGCACAGACCCACGGTAGGGTAACTGTGCACAGACCCCCGATTGACCGGAGCCAACAGCCCCCTCCTGCCCCCTTATGGGGCCTGCATGTCATTAGCGAGATTTCGAGAGTTGCGTCCCAAAACTAAAATGTCACATCAATAAAGACCACTTCATAACACCATATACGTCGCCGCTGTCCGTCCAACCGCATGCTGTTCGCGGGATATAGGAGAGGGGACCCTTGGTGACATCTGGAAAGTAGAACGGAGAAGGTCTGTTAGAGGTGCATTGAGATAGTAGGCTTCAAAGTTAGGCTTCCTAAAGTATAAGTCAAAGGTGACGGGAGGTTTTTGGCGAAAGACTCTAACAGGATATCCCAGTAGCAGAAGCTATTAGGGGTATACCGAATCCACCCATACCCTTCTGAGATCAGCTGTAGGTAGGTGGGTCTTAGTAATAGGACCCCTCTATGGAGGCCGGCGGACCAAGGGGAAGCATGCACAGAATAGAAGACCTAGATAAGTCAGAGTCTCTTGAGACGATGACACGTCAGCCTGGAACTTGCAATTGGCACTAGGTGTCCCGGCATGAACTTGATCACTTCATGACCAAAGAGACTACTGGAACGATAGTCACCCAAACTGGAGTAATAGAATAGTCTATGCGGATATCTAAGTTAGAGGCCGCTGTTTGGCATAACAAATAGCGCAGTCATCTTAACAGAAGAATACTATTCCGGGTCTGCAAAAGGGTGAGATGAGTTTCAGGGTCAAACTGTGTTCGCACTTATAAGATTCTGGACGTTTGCGTATTAAAACCCGAGTAGTACTTCGGGGGCATAGTAGCTAGAGGTAGTCCGCGAACACTCAGATGTGCGATATAAATATCGAAGAACCTCCCGAGCTTTACCGACATAATCAACCATCGGAGAAGAGATCTTATCGATATAATATTGTTTCACGCATTAAATCTTTACCTAACCTATTTTTGCGGGACGAGCCTTCCTCGACAGATTCTCCGATCAAAGATTTTGGCCTACATCCCTCGGTTATATACTTGAGTTTGGCGTCTGCCTAACAGTATATTGATTGTTCTCCTGTTACTAAGGCTCCCTATATGAACTACGAGTTCACTTCAAACTCCACCTGCACCTCAGACTTCGATTACATGTTCGCAGCACCTCACTGTCCCATCTATATTCAGACCTTTGAAGGAGTCTTCAACAGCGAGTTATTCGAAAAGGAAAAAGAATTTATCCGAGAACCCTTGTGGTTTACAATGCCTGTCGGGATCCAAACAAGGGATCAATTCAATAGCATATATCGTACTTGGTACGGACCTGACTTTGGGTGGAGTTCTACCGAGTTGATAGACCTTGTTGACAGGAGTACCCAGTACTCCGACAACAAGAAATCAGGCATAGCCATCCGAGGGCCAAGCATCCCCTCGGATTGGGCCTGATAAACTCCTTATATGTACTATGAGTACTTTCTAAACCTCGAGAAAAGGGAAATTCAGATTCCAAGTCCAGAAGGAGATCAACCGAACCCTTTTATACCTATACTTCTAGAATATCTCAAACGTTGGATACCCTATGTACAATTACTTAAACCTTTTAAAGGATATCAAGAGCTCTGGTACGAAGTACTAGTAATCATGCACCTAGGACTATTAGAGCAATTAGCCTACCTGGAAAGTATCTCAATGGCTGAGATAC
Source organism: Tuber brumale (assembly GCA_014065205.1). NCBI lineage: Eukaryota > Fungi > Ascomycota > Pezizomycetes > Pezizales > Tuberaceae > Tuber > Tuber brumale. Next base: position 265,324 of record JACCEG010000144.1, read on the forward strand.
CTCAAGACCCCAGAAAGAGAATAATGGCTAGAGAATCCATGGACACCCGTCTAGACAGGACAGATAAGATCGATGATTCGGCAATATGGAGTTCCTCCCAGTTAAGACCTCATGAACCCACATTTCCAAAAGGAAATATACCCTCTTACCGATCCTCCTGTGTCGTAAGTACACATCGGATATTAAGGGCCTCCACGGCGAAACTAGGAGGAGACCACGCTGCAAATTTAGCAAGGTTGGCTGCCCGCCTTGGCTTAACCTTGGGTCGCATAAGGCAGGATATAGATACCTCGCTCGACCAAGCCAATATCGCCTTCTAATATTTGAAGGGCGCCACCCAAGATAATACCTTAAAATCAATTATGGTTCAACAGTAAATCGCAGCCGGATAAGATGTCCACGATAACGATATTGAAATCTTGTTGATGCAGCTGGCAGGCGTGGAAAGCGAAATTAAGTGGATTCAAGAGGAAATGCTGCGGGAAGTGGCAAGGAAAATAGACGCTCAAGATCGGCGTCAACAAGAACATGCAGAGGTAACCACAAGAGTACATGGAACACGCGGGGAAGAAAGCCAGGCGGCATTAGCCCGAAATCAAACCTTGCAACAAATGGTCATCAACATAAGGACAGAATTCCTAGAATTCCACAATCAATGCACCACGTAGGAAAGAGAAGTCAATCAAACCCTAGGACAGATGCGCCTAGATCAGACTACTCGCCAAGGGAAGATTCGCAGGTCACAAGACCACCAACAGCAGCAGAATAATGAGACGAATAATAATATCCAAAACGTATTAACGGCAGCAATAAATAAGATGTTAGCCACTGCACCAAGTCCCGAAGCTGCAGGACCTGCATCATTACCCCCCGTCCAGGAATCTAATGACGGAGAGTACTACACTCCACCTACAAGCAGGGAAAAAGGAAAAGGTAAGGAAGCCGCTGATGCATCCCCCTAAGGTGCTCAGGGAGGTGACCCTGGAGATCCCAACGACGATGATGACGATGATGATGAAAAAGGAAGAAGGAGAGGAAGCCCTAGCTGGTGCAGGCAAGGACAAACACCAGAACAGTCTGGTATGGTAGAGATAGTTGTCAATGTGATGGTGCTAAATATTAAGCGACCATCAGAGCCGCCCCCATTTTTTGAGAATAAACCCGCACAAGATATATATGTGTGGATCCTACAATGCACCGACTATTGCGAAGGGAACCCACGAATCTGCAACAATGGACGGGAACGGGTTATATATGCACTCGGTCGTACTAGAGGAGACATAGTACTCCCTTATACTATTTGTTATTGGAAAGCTATGGATGGATTTCAAGGGGAAGCCCAGCAGCTAGAACTGGCTACATGCACTCGTTTCGAACACTATATGATCAAAGGATTTGCCCCGCTGGAAGCTGAAAGACTAACGCTACGAGCGATGAAGTGAGTCCAGTACGACGGTAGCATTGAATGTTACCTAACGATCATGCATAACCATAACATTCGTGCTCGCATGACGCTAGAGTCCTGGAGGGAGGAAGGGGAAAATAAACTTCCCAAACAAATTGTCAGCAGATTGTTGGCTCCACAGTATACGACAGATCAAGAATGGGAAGAGGCGCTGAGGCTTTGTGGCTGGTCAGAACAAGGACTTCGGGCCAGAGAAAAAATTGGGCAAGATCAACTGCCCAAACTCAAAGTAGTCCAGGAGGTCAAAAGAGAAGCCTGACCAGACTCTAAACCAAAGCTACAAAGGGATACCAAACCTTACGTCAAGGGAGGTGGAGCCCCACCACGAAAGCGGAAAAGGGATGATGAACTGGAAAAGCCACGAAAGAGGTTGCGAGGTACGGCAAAGACCACTCATACAAACTTCGGCCAGGCCCATACCGGTATTCCGCAGAGTCTGATAGACACGAGGAGGAAAGAAGGAGATTGCACACGTTGTGGAAAGAAAAACCACACCTATCAGACATGTCGGGGAGATGCCGATATAACGGCAGCAACGATCAGTTCACGGCCGCTAAAAAGGGGAATTTGACGAGCAAGATCGGCTATTGTAAACCCTAAATTCTCTGGCGAAGTCGCTTCCGTCCAGCAACGAGACCGAGTTAATAAGATCTGGGAACTGGCGGACGATGAAGAACTGACCTAGGTCAGTTCATTAGGCACCAACGGCGGCGGCGTTTAGGTATTCAGTGCCCTGATGGAGCTGGAATCGAAAAGGGAACCCCCTTTGGCTGGGGTGTTGTCACAAATGGGGCTTAGCGAGGAAAAGGTTTTCACATGACTCATAGTTATGAGTCATAGTTATGTTATATTTTGCACATGACCTTATTTAGAGGTCATGAGTTTTGCGCATGTGACTATTTTGGTCATATGACTAGTGTATGATGTTTTGATATGACTTACAGTTGTGAGTCATATGTGATGCATGATGCAAGGAATGAGTCACATGGGCGTGAAGAGCAACTATATAAGGAGGTCACTAGGACCGAGTAGATAGGGCGCGCTCCGCTTCTGCTATTTTCCCCCCCCCACGTTTCTTCCTCACTTTCAACACCATCAGCGTCCGTTGTGCCCATACGATCGTACTACTCCCAGAAGCCTCGTGGCCGGGGCCTCACTGCTTAGCCAGAGATGACCTCGTCCTCGGTCCCCCTCCCCCCCTCGGAACACTCCTCGGTGTCAGGAATCCG
>JACCEG010000144.1:275873-290024 GCA_014065205.1 Tuber brumale
GGCGAGATGTGCGGTTAGGCCCATACCAGAGGGTCTTGGAGATACGGTCGGGCCGGGCGGGAGGAGGTTATAGGTTTTCTTCTATGCCATAGCTAGCGCTGCATGCACGGTTCTTGTACCTTAAACTAAGCAATCATATGAAGAGAATACATGAAGATAAAAAAAAAAAAAAAAAGAAAAAAAAGACCGCGTAGATAGGGTTAAGGTCTCGACCCTCTTCCTGGACATCAAGGGTGGCTTCGATAATGTCTCGGCCCCAATACTCTGCAACAGGCTCGCCACCAAGGCGGTCAACCCCTACATCGTCTCGTGGGTAAGGTCTTTCCTCCACGGCCGCACCTGCCGCCTGGTTTTCCCGGGCGCACCGCAAGTCTTCTCACCCGTATTGGTTGGCACCCCTCAGGGTTCCCCAATCTCTCCCCTGTTATTCGTTATCTACGTCTCCACCCTCCACTTCCCTGTCCCCAGGGGCCTGATCCTTTCCTACGTGGACGACTTCGCAGTCACGGTGGCCTCGGGCTCGTACGGAAGGAACATCCAAAGACTGGAAGGCGTCACCAAAGTCCTGCAGCCGACGGCTGGCAGGCTGGGCGTGTCCTTCTCGATCCCGAAAACGGAGCTCATGCACTGGGAGACCCCTTCTCAGAAAGTCCCCCCTCCCCCAATCCCGGTCCTACTGGACGACCTAGTCTTCCGCCCCTCCCAGCTAATAAGATGGCTCAGCTATTGGTTCATGCCTTCCTCCACTGCGGGCACAAGAGGCATCACTTCCCACTTTGTCAGAAGGCTCGGCCTAGCCCAGGGCGCCTTTGCCACCATCAAAAGACTCGCCAGACCCGGTAAGAGCCTCCCTCCCTTCCTCTGCTACCGCTTGGCAACATCTTTGATCTCCCAGATCCTCCTTTACGGCGCAGACCTATTCTCCCCCAGTCTCGCCCTGCTCCACCATCTCTCAGTTTTTAGGAGGGCTGTCCAGAGGTGGGTCACGAATTGCTTCTCCTCGACACCTGTGGGCACCCTCGCTTGCGAGTCGGCCCTGCCCCCCATGCCCCTTCTGATACGACATCGCCCGAGGCTTGCAGCCTTAAGGCTGGTCTGCCTCCCGCCCGAGGCCAACCCAGCAACTGCCAGGCTCCACCCTACTTTCCCAACCTCGTCGCCCTTCAGGGTCCTAGATGACCACCGTCACCACACAAGGGGTCTGATATCGGTGTATGCCCCCCTCTCTTGGAAATCCGCTGTCCCCTCCCTGCCTATAAGAAAACACCTCCCAATTGACGCAATTGCTCACCGGACACTCCCATTCATCTCCGTCTCCGGCCCTCACCCTGTGGCTTCCCCCGATCTCCTCCCGCCATTTTGTCTTCCAGTTAGAGAAGGCTCCCCCTCCTACAGGTCAATCAAATTGAAAATCAGATCGGCTCTAGTCAAAGAGTGGAACGACCAGTTCCCACTGCCCCCGACCTACCTCTACCCAGCATCCCTGACGCCCCACCCTTTTATGGGGCGGGGCAGGTTCATGGCTGGAAGGATCCCCCAGATGCGATCAGGCAAGAGCTACCTCGCCGCCCAGCCGTCGTGGTTCACTGAAGACCCCTCCCCCCTCTGCCCGTGTTGCGAGGAGGACGAGGAGGACTTCGCCCAAGCCATACTATCCTGCGAGTCCCGCAAAGAACCTCGTGAGCGCCACATCCTGGGTCTCACTTCGTTAGATAGGGACAGCCCCCTCTGGACGAACCCCTCCACTCTCAACTCCCTCGCTAGATACATAAACGTCACGGTGACGGGTTTCCCACCAGGCATGCCCGTGGCAGAAAGGGACCCTCAACGCCTCCCAGACGCGGACGCGTCTGCTCTACTGATCCACGGTTTCACTCCATAAGAAGGGAACGGCCTCCTCCCATTATGTTTTTCTGCTTTGCTAAGAAGTTGCTTTTCGTCATGAGTATGCGCTTTTGTATTTTATTTCCTTAGGGATTTGGTGTCGGCTATCGGACACGCTTAGGAGGATTTTTTAGTTTGGGGCGAGACTTCTTTTGTGACTTGCGGGTTATTGTGATTAAGGTTTTGTTTATACCATAGCTGGCGCTGCATGCAAGTTCTTGCACCGTAAATCAATGAATACATGAAGATAAAAAAAAAAGAAAAAAAAAGAAAAAAAAGGACCGCGTAGATAGGCGCAAAAGACTTGCAGCCATACGGCTAGTATGCCTGCCACCGGAGGCCAACCCAGGTACTGCCAGGCTCCATCCCACGTCCCCGTCTTCGTCCCCCTTCAGGGCCCTTGACGACCACCGTCGCCACACGCGAGGCCTGACATCGGTCTATGCTCCCCTCTTGTGCAGGACCGCTGTTCCCTCCCCACCTATACGAAAACAGTTTCCAATTGAAGCCATAGCTCATCGAACCCTCCCCTTCATCCCCGTCTCCGGTCCTCTACCGGTGGCCCCCCCCGACCTCCTCCCACCGGCCTGTCTTCCGATTAGGGCAGACACCCCCTCTTACAAGTCGATCAAGGCAAAGATCAGATCAACGCTAGTCAAAGACTGGAACGACCAGTTCCCGCCGCCCCAGCCTACCCTTACCCCATCTCCCTAGCGCCCCACCCCTTCATGGGGCTGGGCAGGTTCATGGCGGGAAGGATCCACCAGATGCGATCAGGCAAAAGCTACCTCGCCGCCCACCCTTCATGGTTCACTGAAGACCCCTCTTCCCTCTGCCCGTTTTGCGAGGAGGACGAAGAAGACTTCAACCATGCCATCCTGTCCTGCGAGTCCTGCAGAGAACCTCGTGAGTGCCACCTCTAAGGTCTCACGTGGTTAGATAGGGACAGCCCCCTCTGGTCAGACCCCTCCGCTCTGAGCTCCCGCGCTAGATACATAAACATCCCAGAGACAGGATTCCCACCAGGCATGCCCCCAGCAGAATGGGACCCTCAGAGCACCCCGACCGCAGACGCGTCCGCTCTACTGATCCACGGCTTCGCTCCCTGAAGAGGGACTGACCTCCGCCCACTATGTTTTTCTGGTTTGCTAGGAAGTTGTTTTTTGTCATGATCATGGGTTTTATTGTTTTATTTCCTTAGGGATTTGGTGTCGGCTATCGGGCACATTAAGGAGGATTTTATAGTTTGGTGCGAGAGTTCTTTTGTTACTTGCGGGTTTTGGAGATTAAGGTTTTGTTTATGCTATAGCTAGCGCTGCATGCAAGTTCTGGTACCATAAATCAATGAATACATGAAGATAAAAAAANCTGAAGACCCCTCTCCCCTCTGCCCGCTTTGCGAGGAGGACGAAGAAGACTTCAAGCATGCCATCCTGTCCTGCGAGTCCCGCAGGGAACCTCGTGAACGCCACCTCCAGGGACTCACTTCGTTAGATAGGGACAGCCCCCTCTGGTCAGACCCCTCTGCTCTCAACTCCCTCTCTAGATACATAAACGTCACAGCGACGGGTTTCCCACCAGGCATGCCCCCAGCAGAATGGAAACCTCAGAGCGCCCCGAGCGCAGACGCGTCTGCTCTTCCGGTCCACGGTTTCGCTCCCTGACAAGGGACCAACCTAAGCCCGCGTTGTTTTTCTGGTTTGCCGGGAAATAAGTTTTTGTTATGATCATGCGCTTTACTGTTTTATTTCCTGAGGGATTTAGGGTCGGCTATCGGGCACGTTAAGGAGGATTTTATATTTTGGTGCGAGAGTTCTTTTGTTACTTGCGGGTTTTTGAGATTAAGGTTTTGTTTATGCCATAGCTAGCGCTGCATTCAAGTTCTTGTACCATAAATCAATGAATACAGGAAGATAAAAAAAAAAGAGAAAAAAAGAAAAAAGAAAAAAAGACCGCGTAGATAGGTGCGAGTCACGCAGGGAACCTCGTCAGCGCCACCTCCAGGGTCTCACTTCGTTAGATAGGGACAGCCCCTCTGGTCTAACCCCTCCGCTCTCAGCTCCCTCGCTAGATACTTAAACGTCGAGGCGACAGGTTTCCCACCAGGCATGCCCCTGGCAGAACGGGACCCCCTACACCCCCCGAACACGGACGCGTCTGCCCTACCGATCCACGGTTTCGCTCCCTGAAAAGGGACCTACCTTTACCCATTGTCTTCTTGGTTTACTGGGAGATTGTTTTTCGCTATGATCACGCGCTTTTTGGTTTTATTTCCTTAGGGATTTGGTGACAGCTATCGGACACGCTTAGGAGGATTTTTTAGTTTGGTGCGAAATTTCTTTTCTGACTTGCGTGTTTTTTGAGATTAAGGTGTTGTTTATACCATAGCTAGCGCTGCATGCAAGTTCTTGTACCCTAAATCAATGAATACATGAAGATAAAAACAAAAAAAAAAAAGAGAAAAAAAAAGACAGAGTAGATAGGCCATCCTCCGTCTCCTCTATTTTCCTCGCGCTTGAAATCAACCCTCAACGCTTGGAGTTCACGAACCATCCGCCCCCCCTCTCCTCCCACGATGGCCTCGGCCTAGGAGTGACGGCCATTTGCTCCCTCCCCTCACTGTCCTCTTCTGCTTTCTCAAGATGTCAGGGCTTTCCTTCCTCTGGGTGCCAGTACGCCTCTCGCACTGCCCATCCCCGCCTCACTCCTCGCTTAGCGAGGCCCCTCTACACGGTGGGTGACCGTTCGCTTCCCATGCTTCGGACGGCAGGGAACACGGTTTGCGGTACGTGGGAACTCCTCAACAGGCCCACGGGTCAATCTCGCTCCTCCCCACGGTCGGTTTAAGCGCTGGTATCCCATCCACTAAGTGACGCTATTTCTCTGAGCACAAGGGACTACATGAGAGACGCGGTAAGACGCTTGCCTTCTACCACGGGGGACCGCCTAGTCAGACACGAACACGATTACTGAGAGTTGACACCGTTGTATTCGTTTTCGGGCCTGTTCTGTTGGTTGGATGGGCTTGCATCCTACTGCTACGACGTCCCTCAGCTTGCACCCTACTGCACCACCCTCGCCTGCCTCCCCCCCACAGGTGGCCCATTTTCTCGGTTACGTCGCGTTCAGGGATAACTTCTACGGTTTCTGCTGCCAGCGCGTATACCTGGCATGGTTGTTGTGGGATCTTTGGTGTGGTTTTTCTTTTGTTTTTTTCCTGTGATGTTCCAGGCGGTTACCTTCCTATGTTTTCCTGCTTTCTTCTTAGTTAGGCTTCCCCTATTCTCTGAGTTCGCTTGCGAGGTAGGGACTGGTTTTTCTTTGGGGCGAGATGTGCGGTTAGGCCCATACCAGAGGGTCCTGGGGATATGGTCGGGCCAGTCGGAAGGAGGAATGGGGAGTGTTTATGCCATAGCTAGCGCTGCATGCAAGTTCTTGTACCCTAGATAACACCGAATACATGAAGATAAAAAAAAAGAAAAAAAAAGAAAAAGACCCAGTAGATAGGCTCTTCCCGCTTCATTCTCAGTTATTCCCTTACTTATTACATTATGTTTTTACGAATATAAAACCTTTACACTCTTTACAAATACCAACCTACGAAGAGAGTACTCTCTGTTAAGAGTCCAGTTGAAGAAAGAGTATGATAGGCGATAAGGATTAGAGATACGAGAGTCTCTCCCACTTTATCATAGGTACCGGCCTAAGAACTATCGGCGAGAGCGAACGAGAGAAGTATTTTCTACCCATTGCTGAGAACAGATACTGGTTAGGAATTGTAACAGGTATATTGGGTACTGACCACGATGGGGCTCAGGTATTCCGTTTGCAACTACGGGAATCGAAATGCAAAATGATCAAAGTGGCGCGAACCGAGTCTCTCCCTGCAGGATCAATGCAAGTAGGCTCTAAGTAACGGGACCCCTTGAGGGACTTACGAGCTCGAAAACAAGAATCAATATATAGAGAGTCTTGATCGAAAGAGAGGATAGTTAACATGCCCACATGGCCTGGGAGCCAACAGTACAAAGTTCCTCAAGTCACCTGGTGGTTGCCTGCTACCAGTGTGCAAGCAAGTTACTATACCAAAGAAGTTGGGACATAGCAATGCAAGATCTAGGTGATAACAATACACGACAGGGGGACAACCGACGAGAACCGTTCCACCTACCACACGAGTCCGAGTCGTATTATACGTATATACTATCTTATCTTCTGGCCAGAGTGCGGGATAGGGATGTACCGCTTTGGTGCGCAAGGCCCCTCTGCGGGAGCTGGACGAATAACCGAAAACCTAAGGGAAAGGATCGGTGAAACCAGGAACCCCACATCAGGGGAGTAAAATGGCTAATAACCGCTAGAAAATCTGCTATGAGCCAAGGTCTGGCGTGTTGGGAGAAGGCATCCAGCCTGAAAACTGGTCGTGCACAATTGCGTATTGGTGAAACGCTGCTTAGTATGTAATCCCAGATTGTTATAGAGCTAAAAGAATTATTAGTTTGTCTGAGGAGACCTCAATGGTCGAAACTACGCGGGCTTAGTAACAAACATCTTGTTACCTACACCCAATACCTACGATGCCTAAACGAAAGAACGAAGAAAGTCTTATCCATGCCAAGCACGTAGAATTAGGCGCTCCAAAACCAAAGCGATACAAATGCGTGGAGGGGATCCCTTACCTCCATATACAAGATAAGCTGTACAAAGTTAAAGTCTTGTTAGACTCGGTATCCAACGTATTCATTATCAATAAGGACCTAGTTGAAGACCTTCGCGTTCCTACAGTGGAACGCAATAATGCAGTTGATATCTTAGGCTTTGATGGATCATCAGCCGCCTCTGAAGGGAAGTGTTACACTCTCCCTATTAAATTGGAAATAGGAAGAAACCAACACATCTCTGAGGTGTTGTGTGAAGTGGCTAAGGCAGGTCACTATGGAATGATAATTCAGTTTGGTTGGTGGCATCGTGAACACCCAGTGTCAAACATAGAAGATGCCGAAAATTGGACCTTCTCCGCAAAGTGTTGTAAAAACTGCATGGAAGAAGATGAAGGAATAACCAATATGTTCGAATATGACGAATCCGTCACTTGGGACCCTCTTGCATGCCGTATCGGAAGAATCAGAGTCATCATAAATAGGGTGGAACTCGAGTCATTACCGAAAGAATACCGGCAATACAAACATTTGTTTGAAGCCCAGACGGCAGAAAAGCTAGCTCCAAGACGGACATTCGATCACGAAATTAAGTTGATTGCAGGATCAACTGCCACCTGGGGGCTGATATACCCACTACCCGAAAAATAGCTTAAGGCTTTACGAGAATACTTGGAAACAAGGATTAAGCAGGGAAAGATTACTCAAAGTCAATCCCCTGCGGGAGCACCTATATTATTCGTACCTAAACCCGATGGAAGACCACGCCTGGTTGTGGACTACCATAATCTCAATAAGATTACTATCCTCAACAAACATCCCCTTCCACTAATGTCCGAACTCAGAGATAGGGTAGCTGGCGCAAAGATCTTCAACAAGTTAGACCTTAAAGATGGCTACCACCTGATTAGGATGAAGGAAGGCGATGAATAAAAAGCGGCTTTCCGGACCAGATATGGGTATTACAAGTATAAGGTTATGCCATTCGGATTGGTCAACGCTCCTGCAACGTTCCAAGATATGATGAACCAAGTACTTAAAGAATACTTGGATGTGGGAGTTGTGTGTTATCTAGACGATATTCTCATCTATTCAAAAGATGAAAAAGAACACATCGAAGCAGTAAACAAAGTTTTACAAAGTCTGTTGGACTTTCAATTAGCCATATCACTAAAGAAATCGACTTTCCATGCCACTGAGGTAGAATTCCTCGGCTATATGGTAGCAGCCGATGCGGTGTCTATGAGCACCCACAGGGTGGAATCCATAATGGTTTGGAAGGTACCTAAGTCGGTTGGAGAGCTACAAGTCTTCATTGGATTCGCTAAGTTCTACCGACGATTTATCAAAAACTTGTCCGCTATTTGCAAACCCATAACTGAGACGTTACAAGGAAATCCTAAAGGTTTTAAATGGGGAGTTGAGCAGGATACGGCTTTTGAGGAGCTTAAACAGCCGTTCACAACAGCCCCCATACTACATCACTTCTTCCCAGAAAGAGAGGCGGTGGTGGGAACCGACGCTAGCGGTTTTGCGCTCGGTTGCATTCTTTCTCAATACTTTGAGAAAAGATTACACCCAGTAGCTTTCCATTCCAGAAAATTAAACTCGGAAAAATGCAATTATAAGATTCACGATAAGAACTCCTTGCAATCCTTGAAGCATTTAAAGAATGGAGACACTACTTGATCAGAACGGAAAAACTGATTACTGTCTTTACCAACCATCAAAACCTACAATACTTCCTCAGCTCGAAAGTCTGCAGTGGCTATCAAATTCGATGGGCTGTGAAGCTAGGGGAATACAATTTCCAAATTGTATACCGACCAGGCACTAAAGGCGGAAAGCCTGACGCATTAAGCAGACGGCCAGAGTACCATCATGAGGAGGGAACTACGCATCGCGAACAAAAGATTCTGAAAGAAGAAAGTTTCCTGGTATTACTTGTAGCGAGAGTAGGCGATGAAGGAGAAGACTGGAATGGAGATAAGGATTGGGATTTGGAACCTCGAAGAGGTGGAAAGGAACCCGTTATTAGGGTGAAGAGATTGAGAAAAAAGGCATACTTGCCAACAAAGGGCTCAAGAATGGCAGCAGGACATGACCTATACACCATAGAGCATGACATTGTCCCGAAATATAGATAAGCATTGATAAGGATGGGTATAGCTGTGGGGCTACGCGAAGGAACTTGCGCAGGAGTTGCCCCAAGAAGTAGATTAGCAGTCCGAAGCGGAATCTCCACCAGCACTGGAGTAATCGATGCTGATTACACCAGCGAACGCAAAGTCGTACTTTTTAACCATAAGGATGTAGACTGCGAGATAAGAATGGGTGATTGCATAGCCTAGTTGTTGGTGGAAAAAGTCAACACCTCAGATATGATGGAAGTAGGCGACTTGGAAGACACGGAACGAGGAACCGCAGGATTCAGAAGCACCGATATAGCAACAAGATCCTTGATTGTAAAGGAACAGGAACCAAACATCAGCTACCTGCAGGCATCAGCCAAAGACAATAAAAACTGGTACGACATTTCAGAAGTACCAGAGAAAGTTCTAATATCAAATGCAATAATCCTGCGAAAAGGTAGGAAGCAGTTCAACCTTGAATTCTTAAGCGAGATGCAGGCAGCTATCACGACAGATGCAGTTTGGAAGCAGTGGAGGGAAGAGCTGATTAAGTTACGAGACAAAGGAAAAGATTTTCTTAAAGACAGGACCTTGACCGACAATCTACTATACTATAAGCAAAGACTATTTGTACCAGATAGTCAGGCACTATACACAAAGATCGCAGAAGGATGTCACGATGCAAAGGTTGCAGGACATTTCGGACAAGAAAAAACTTTGGAGATAATCATGAGGGACTTCTATCAGAATGGACTTGCGGAATGGGTCAACGATTACATACGATCCTGCGATGAATGCCAACATAATAAGTCACCTAGACATGCCAAGTACGGATTGCTGCAACCATTGCAAATACCCTATGCGGCATGGGCATCTATCTCAGTGGACTTCACCACTCAACTACCGGAGTCAAAAGGATGTACTCAGATAATGGTAGTAGTTGATCGGTTCACAAAGATGGCGCATTTCATTGGACTTCAGACATCGGCTACAGCCAAAGATGTGGCCAATGCATTCCTGAAGAAGTACAGAGGCTACATGGCCTACACACTGAAATTGTCTCAGACATGAACTCAAAGTTCGCAGGAGAATTCTGGGAATCCTGGTGCAAAGCGCGGGAAATTAAGCGAAGGATGTCGACGGCATACCATCCTCCAACTGACAGAGAAACTGAACAAACCAACCAAGTGCTGGAAGGTTACCTGCGAAGCTTTGTCAATTAGGATCAGGATGACAGGTATCAGCTACTACCACTAGCTGAACATGCCTATAACAACTGTGCAACCAACGCGAGTAGGATGTCACCGTTTTGCGTGAACAACGGTTTCCATCCACGGACTGAGTGGATGAATGAGCGAGAAGCTCAGAATCGACGAGAACCATTCTATGCGAACTGGATTAAGACGATACATGAACAAGCAAGAAGGTCACTAGAAAAGACATGGGAAGGAATGTGGAAATATTACAAGGGGAAAGCTCGACAACAGCGGGACTTCAAGATCAGGGACAAAGTAATGTTAAATGCAAAGAATATTCGTACCCGACAGAAATCAAAGAAGCTAAGTACAAAGTTATACGGTCTCTTCCAAATCATGGAGAAATGAGGAGCACGAGCCTTCAAGCTCAACATATCCGACCGATCGAACATTCACTCCCTAATCCATGTCGCACTGTTGGAACCTTACCGCGAGTCAGTTCATGACAATCGTCAGCAACCCCCTAGAGAACCGGAGGACATCGACGGCGATCTACAATGTGAGGTTGACAATATAGTAAGAAGCGAGATTCGTTCTTACATGAAACGAGTATGCGGCCGCTATCAAAAGAAGCGGGAACTGTGGTACTTCGTCAAATGGCAAGGGTGTTCAGAAGATGAGAACACATGGGAGCCTGCTACCTGTATTGAAAACTCGGAGGAAGTTGTGGAGAATTTTCATAATGAAAATCCAGGCATGCCAGGAAGGGCAGAAGTAAGATAGTAAGGAAAAGGTTCTCCTATCGTGGCCAAGTAAATGGGGGAGGTTTTTCACCCTGACCACACTGAGTCTTAAAATGTATTTAGAGGAAAATTATAAAAGGTTATAAAGGCATTCGAGGCGAAGCTGGGAAGGAGAGAGCTCATGTTAGGCATATGGAAATCCGGGATATGTGCACAGACCCACGGTAGGGGAACTGCGCACAGACCCCCCATTTACCAGAGCCAACACCCTCCTCCCGCCACCCCATGGGGCCCGCACGTCATTAGAGATATTTCGTGAGTTGCGTCCCATAACAAAAATGTCACATCAATGAAGCCCACTTCATAACACTATATACGTCGCCGCCGTCCGTCCAACCGCATGCTGTGCGCGAGATATATGAGAGGGGACCTTTGGCGACATCGGGGAAGTAGAACAGAGGAGGTCTGTCAGATGTGCGTTGAGATAGGTGGCTACAAAGTTAGGCTTCCAAAACTATAAGCCGAAAGTAACGGGACGTTTTCGGCGAAAGACTCTAAGAGGATATTCCAGTAGCAAAAGCTATTAGGGGTATACCGAATCCACCCATACCCTTCTGAGATCAGCTGTAGGTTGGTTGGTCCTAGTAATAGGACCCCTCTACGGAGGCCGGTGGACAGTAGGGAAGTCCGCTCATAATGGAAGACCTAGATAAGCCAGAGTCCCTTGAGATGTTGACACGTCAGGCTTGAACTTGCAACTGGCACTAGGAGGCCCGGCATGAACTTGATCACTTCATGACCAAAGAGACTACTGGAACGATAGTCAACCAGACTGGAGTAATAGAATATTCTATGCAGATATCTAAGTTAGAGGCCACTGTTTGGCATAACAAATAGCGCAGTCATCTTAACGGAGGAATACTATTGCGGGTCCACCAAAGGGTGTGATAAGTTTGAGGGTTAAACGGTATTCACACTTATAAGATTCTGGATGTTTGTGTATTAAAACCAGAGTGGTACTTCGAGGGCATAGTAGCTAGAAGTAGTCTGCGAACACTCAGACGCGGGATATAAATATCGAAGTGCCTCCCCAGCTTTACAGACATCATCAAGCAACGGAGAAGAGATCTTATCAATATAATATTGTTTTACGCTTAAATCTTTACCTTACCTATTTCAGCGAGACGAGCCTTCCTCGACAGATTCTCCAATCAGAGATTTTGGCCTACGTCCCGCAGTTATATACTTGAGTTTGGCGTCCGCCTAACAAAGACTGTCGATAGATTAATTCTGTAAACCCCGCGCTCGAGATGTGGTAATGGTAGGGTTAACGGACTTTGTTCTTTGCCAAAGACGGTAACTAGTTAATAAAAGTCCTGAGGCTTTCAACCAAAGTTGCTGAATAGACCTCTTACTATATCGTGACTACTGAAGTCTGTGAGATGTTTGTTGGGGTCTCAAACTAAAGATTCTTGAAGCTAACTGAAGAACTAACTATTTAACCAAATATATTGAAAACTCTGTCTGTTAAAGTCTGCCTCTTCTAACTCAAAGAATAGCACTTCTTAAATACACTAATTAGGCTTCCCTGAGCCTGTCATCACAAAAGATATAAGACTCCGAAAGGGGTAGCCTTGAAACCAAACATAAAACATATAGAGTAGCAAACCAATACTCGAAACCAAATATAAAATCTATAGAGTATCAAAACCTATACCATCAGGCTAGAGGCACACCTCGTTTCCTGAAACAATTTGAAAGCACAAACTATATTAACTGATACTTGAAAATCCTAAACCTGTAACTGGTACCGGTTACAGATTCCTTGTGTTCAAGCACGCAAGTCCCTCATAGGGTCTGTTCACTTAGTGTTAGGTATATGGAAATCTGAGACATGTGCACAGACCCACGGTAGGGTAACTGCGCACAAACCCGCAAGTTACCAGAGTGCCAAGACCCCCCTCCGGCCCCCTTATGGGGCCCGCACGTCATTAGCGAGATTTCGTGAGTTGCGTCCCATAACTAAAATGTCACATCAATGAAGCCCACTTCCTAACACCATATAAGTCGCCGCCGTCTGTCCGACCGCATGCTGTTTGCAGTTTATATGACAGGGGACCTTTGGCGACATCTGGGAAGTGGAACGGAGGAGGTCCGTAGGAGGCGCATTGAGATAGTAGGCTTCAAAGTTGGGCTTCATAAACTATGGGCCGAAGGTGACGGGACGCTTTTGGAGAAATACTCTAGGAGGATATCCCCGTAGTAAAAGCTATTAGGGGTATACCGAATCCACCCATACCCTTCTGAGATCAGCTGTAGGTTGGTTGGTCCTTGTAATAGGACCCCTCTACGGAGGCGAGCGGACCAAGGGGAAGCATGCTCAGAATGGAAGACCTAGATAAGTCGGAGACCCTTAAGATGCTGACACGTCGGGCTCGGACTTGCGATTGGCACTAGGTAAACAAGCATGAACCTGATCACTTTATGACCGAAGAGACGACTGGACAATAGTCCACCAGACTAAAAGTCATATAAAAGTCTATGCGGACATCTAAGTTAGAGGCGGCTGTTTGGTATAACAAATAGCGCAGTCATCTCAACGGAGGAATACTATTCCGAGTCCGCGAATGTCATGAATGTGGCTTAGCAAGGAAAGGTTTCCACATGACTCGTAGTTATGAGTCATAGGTGTGTTATGTTTCGCACATGACCTCATTTAGAGGTCATGGGTTTTGCGCATGTGACCACTTCGGTCATATGATATGGTTAGGATGATGTGTTATGTTTCGCACATGACCTCATTTAGAGGTCATGGGTTTTGCGCATGTGACCATTGCGGTCATATGACTAGTTATGATGTTTTAGGTATGACTCACAGTTGTGAGTCATATGTGGCGCGTGACTTAAAGGATGAGTCACAAGGGCGTGAAGAGCTACTATATAAGGAGGACTTTAGGTCCGAGTAGATAGGCGGCCAATGGTATAGTCCTCGACAAACCTGGCAAGCCCTCATACGACACCCCCTCATCCTTCCGCATCATCGTCCTCCTGGAAACTGTTTCCAAGATCCTCGAAAGGGTGATGGCCAACCGTCTCTCGGCCCTGGCTCGCTTCCTTGGCCTCCTCTCGCCCAACCAAACCGGCTCCCTACCTGGCTTGAGCACCTTCGACGCAGCGGCTACCCTCTCCCACGAGGTTCAACTGTTCATGCGCCCTAGGCTGAAGGTCTCAACCCTCTTCCTGGACATCAAGGGAGGCTTCGACAATGTCTCCGCCCCGATCCTCTGCAATAGACTCGCCACCAAGGCAGTCAACCCTTACATGGTCTCGTGGATAAGGTCCTTCCTCCACGTCCGCTCTTGTCGCCTGATCTTCCAAGGCGCACCCCAAGTCTTCTCACCAGTCTCCGTCGGCACGCCTCAAGGCTCCCCGATCTCCCCCCTTCTTTTCGTCATTTATGTCTCGACCCTCCACTTCCCGATCCCTAGGGGCCTCATCCTATCCTACGTGGACGACTTCGCGGTCACGGTCGCATCGA
>JACCEG010000144.1:302894-323887 GCA_014065205.1 Tuber brumale
CAACGGAGGAATACTATTCCGGGTCCGCGAAAGGGTGTGATAAGTTTCAGGGTCAAACGGTGTTCGCACTTATAAGATTCTGGACGTTTGCGTATTAAAACCAGAGTGGTACTTCGGAGGCATAGTAGTTAGAAGTAGTCCGCGAACACGCAGATGCGGGATATAAATATCGAAGTGCCTCCCGAGCTTTACAGACATCATCAAGCAACGGAGAAGAGATCTTATCAATATAAAATTGATTACGTTATAAATCTTTACCTTACTTTTATTTTATCGAGACGAGCCTTCCTCAACAGATTCTCCGAACAAAGATTGGCCTACGTCGCTCGGTTATATACTTGAGTTTGGCGTCCACCTAACACTTAGAGCCTGCTTGCTTTGATCTTGAAAGGAGAGACTTGCTTTCAGCATCTTTGATCATTTTGAGTTTTGACCCCTGTAGTTGCACATGGACTACCTGATCTCAGTCGTGGTAAGTACCCAATACACTCCAGCCAAAGGTAGTTCACGTTTTGATTCCAGTTTCATATAGACACTGACAACCCAAACGCTATCGCCAGTGGTGCTTGTGAACTGATGGAGGTCAGTTCTTTGTCATACACCAGTTCCAAGATCCTGTTCGTTTGGGCTGGTTGCTGGATGGTAGTAACTTTGCCTGCTAATTTAGGCTTTACAATAGCCAATCTTGGGCGACAAATTCCCATTTTTATCGGTATTGAACTGACTGTTGCAACCGATATATGGGTATCTCTCCAAGACGTTTAATAGGTGTAGCTATTCTTTCCACAACACGTGCAATTCTTTTCCCACCTGCTTGTGACAATAACAATTTGCGTGATGCCACTATGAGCCTACTCAAAGTTGGTGTAGATTGTCTAAGCCATGCCTCCTAACTTCCTTTTCAACTATTCTGGCTCATCCTCCAGTTTTGCTTTCACAGTGGAGCTGCCCCTCCCTTGACATAAGATTTGTTCATCCTTTGTCCCATTGGTTTAGAGTCCCATCAGTCTTCTCTTTTGACCTCAATTACTATTTTCACCTTTGGTGGTTGGTCTCTTACAAGCTTTTCTCTGGTGAGAAGTGCTTCCTCTGATTGACAATATGACCTAAGCATTTTCTGCTATTCTTGATCCATGTTATAGTTGATTGCCGACAACCGGCTAACGCTTTGTTTAGGAAGTGTGTATTTGACTTCCTCCTTCCTGGACTCTCCTATCATCTGTGCTCTAATGTTCAAATTGTGTATGAATGTCAGGAATAGCTCGACACTTTCCTTATATTTTACCAGCTTCCTATCTCTTAGTACTTGTCTTTCAGTTTTTACTGTAGCAAATCTTTGATCGTATCGTATTCAAAATGTGTCCATCTAGCCTGTCTTGGCTGATGGGATTTGGCCCGAAGTCTGTCCATACCCCTCCTGTACCAGATGGTATATGGAAGGACGATAGCTCTCTTAGTACAGTTGAGGGCATAAATAACCTTTCCGCAAGCAGTGTTACAGATTCTCGGTCTTTTTACGAAATATTCGGTAAACAGGATAATTGTTACAATCCTTAACCGGTATTATTTCTCAGCAACGGGTAGACGATACTTCTCTTGTTCTCTCGCGACAATACTTCTTAGGCCAGTACCTATGATAAAGTAGGAGAGACTCTCATGTCGCTAGTTGTTATCGCCTATCGTACTGTGTTTCCAACTCTATTCTCATAACAGAGTCTTCGTCTTGTAGGTATGTATTCGTAAAGAGCGTAAAGGTTTTATATTCGTAAAAGCACAAAGTACTAAGTAAGGAAATATCTTAGAACGAAGCGTGAAGAGCCTATCTAGTCGGCCGTAATGACCTCCTCATGTAGTTGCCTTTCACGCCCTTGTGACTCACTCCTCAAGTCATACGCCACATATGACTCACAACTGTGAGTCATACCAAAACATCATAAACTAGTCATATGACCAAAGTGGTCAGATGCGTAAAACCCATGACCTCTAACAGAGATCATGTGGGAAACATAACATATAATTATAACTATATCATATGACCAAAGTAGTCATATGTGCGGAGCCCATGACCTCTAATGAGGTCATGTGTGAACCATAACATACCTATGACTCATAACTATGCGTCATGTGAAAATCTCTTCCTCGCTAATCCTCATTCATGACAACAATCCAGATATATATGTCTTGAGTGGATTTAGCCTGAAAGAACTGGGGCAGTTCTGACAGTTATTAATATTTAGCGCCATCATGTTGGCAAGTGTTTCTGCCATGCCAGGCTGTTCTGGTATTTGTTCTTGCCAGCCATGGCTAGGACTTCCTCTTCTTCTACCTCTCGCTCCTTCATTATTGTTATCATCACTAGAGTTATTAGGATCTCCTCCTTGTGCCCCTTAAGGGGATGCATCAGTGGCTTGTTTGCCTTTCCGCTTTTTCCTGCCTGTTGTCACAGTTCTGTGGCAGATAGTGGAAGGAGACGTTTGTGGCAGATAGTGGAAGGAGACGTTTGCGGCAGGTAGTGGAAGGAGATGGTTTTACACCATGATGAGGATATTCGTCATGGGACTTCATTAGTTTACTTTCACGCACATGACCTATTAAGAGGTCATGGGGGCAGCGCACGAGGCCAAGGGGCTGCGCAGTTACTTTACTTTCACGGACATGATCTGTTTAGAGATCATGTAGTTTACGCACATGACCAATAATGCGGTCATATGATGTTTTTCATGAGTCACGGTTATGACTCATAGTTGTTTTGATTTATAAGCGGGTTGAGTGAAGGACTATAAAAGGAGGCCGGTAAAGCCTGGTAGTTAGTTCTTCACGCAACCACCTATTATACTTTCTTACCTATACTATTGAGAATAGAAAATATTCTAACACTACAAAAGTTATAAAAAGATAAGATCTGATTATTAACGTTCAAGAAAGGAACGTAGACACGGGTCTAAGAATAATAATCAGAGTCTCGATAGAGAATCAGAATCGGTCAAGGTTATATACGGTACGAGAGAAGTATTACCCTTTACCCAAAAGACTAATTAAGGGTTGTTGCCTGTCGCAGCGGTACTCTAAGATATAGGAGATAGGTAGGATATCTAACACCTGTGGGTGAGACAGAATAGTTCATCATCATTCTCTTCCTCAACTGCTAGTAAGAGTATCAGTCTTGACGCACCTTGTTCTGGTACGGCTGCTAGTACCTTATTTAACGAGTCCATTAATGCTCTGGTAGCATCATTTGCTTCCTCCTCCTGATAATTTTGGAGAGTTCTGAGTTCCCAAATTCCTTTTTGATAAATCATTTGATCCAACCTCCATGCATTTAATGCCTAGTCAACATTCTTCTCATGACTAATCCATTGAGAACAGAATTCCAAGAATTTCGTTCGCAGGCTGGTAACTATTTGTTCCAGTATTTGGTCACAGGCTAGAACCTCTTGCCTTTGTTGCCCAAGAGTTCTATACCACATCATTATAACCTCTTCATGTTGCTGTTGATGCTTATCTTGTGCGGCTATCCTTTTTGCTACCTCTCACAGCATTTCCTGCTGGATATCTTTAACATCTTATTCAATGCCCACCTGGTACATCAACGTGATAGTACTGTCATTATCATCGACGTCTCATCTTTTTACGATTTGCTGTTGTAGCTCAAGTAGTTTTTAGGTATTGTCGTGAGTGACTTCTTGCAAATGTTTGAAGGTGATATTGCCTTGGTCAAGTGAGATATTGATATCCTGTCTCATTCGACCCAAGGTTATCCCCAAATAACTAGCTAACTTAGGTAGGTTTGCAGCATGATATGCTGGCTTGGGTATTGAGGACCATAATATTTGGTGTGTACGCACCATACTGGAAGATCAGTGAGAAGGAGGTATGACTCCTCTCCGAAACTGAGGATCATGTGAGGTTGATGGAGATTGACTCTATGTGACAGAATTATCTGTCACTGTTGTATCTAGCGAGGTGTCCATAGGTTCTCCAACCATGATTCTTTTTGTTGGATTTTATAGGATCTCTGCCATTGTGACTTTCTTATAATAGGCTAATGGTTCCAATAGCCCTGGATGAGTGATTACTGGTACTGCATACCAGAGTCTTCGATATTCCTTAAAAGGCTAAATGAAGCGTATATATGTTATGCAGTGTCTGTGATGCTCTAGAGGTGTAGGTAAACAGGGGTTAGGATGATCCAATTCTGGATTAAGGACCTGAATTTTCCCTTTTCGAGGTTCAAGTTGTACTTGTAGTATATATCTGGGTTTCTAGGCCCACGCTGCAGGACTGGTCTGTTCCTGACCAAATGTATCTATTTGTCATTTGATAGTATACTAGGTACTCTAATTGACAAGGTCTTCTGACTAGCTTGAACTCCATGCAAAGTTCAAACCATGCCAGGTACAATATATTCCATTGAATTAATCCCTTGTTAGGATTCCAAAAGGTATTGTGCACTATGAGGGTTGTTGTGTAAACTCTTATTCGATTTCGAATAGCTCAGTGTTGAAATTTCTTCGATGGTATGAGTATAAATTGGAACATGAGGTACTACAAAGATGTAATCAAAGTGAGAGCTCAGGGTAGAGTTTGAAGTGAACATGTAGTTCATATAGTGAGCCTTGGTAATTGGAGAACTATCAATATACTGTTAGCCGAACACTGAACTCTAGTATAACAGAGGGATGTAGGCCAAATCTTGGATCATGAAAATCTGTCAAGAAAGGCTCATCTCGATAAAATAGCTGAAGTAAAGATTTAATGCATAAAACAATATTATATTGATAAGATCACTTCTCCATTGCTTGATGATGTCTGTAAAGCTCGAGAGGCACTACGATTTTGATATCCTGCATCTGCGTGTTTGCGAACTACTTCTAACTACTATGTCTCTGAAGTACTACTCTGGTTTTAATATGCGAACATGCAGAATTTTATAAGTACGAGCACTATTTGACTCTGAAACTTCTCACACCTTTTTATGGTCACGGAGTTGTATTCCTTCTTTGAAATGACTGCGCTATTTATTATACCAACCAGCGGTCTCCAACTTAGTTATCCCTATAGAGTATTATATTACTATAGTCTTGTTGACTATCATTCCAGCAGTCTCTTCAGTCATGAGGTGATCAGTTTGATGCCGGGCTACCTAGTGCCAATCGCAAGTCTGAGCCCAATGTGTCAGCGTCTTAAGAATCTCTAACTTATCTTAGTCTTCCTTTCTGAGCGTGCTTCGCCTTCCTCCGCCGGCCTCTGTAGAGGGGGTACTATTACTAAGACTAACCAACCTACAGCTGATCTCAGAAAGGTATGGGTTGATTGGGTATATCCTTAATAGTCTCCACTAGTGGGACATCCGCTTGGAGTATTTCACCGAAAACCTCCTACCACATTTGGCCCATAGTTTAGGAATCCGAACCTTGAAGCCTACTATCTCAATATACTCTCTACAGATATCTTCCATTCTACTTCCCAGATGTCTCTATGGGTCCCCTCTCATATATCCTGCAAACAGCATGTGGTTGGATGAATAGTGGCGATGTATATGGTATTATGAAGTGGGCTTCATTGATGTGACATTTTAGTTATAGTACACAACTCTCGAAATCTTGCTGATGATGTGTGAGCCCCATATGGGGGCTGGAGGGGGGTGTTTAGCTTCGGTAAATCGAGGGTCTGTGCGCCGTTACCCTACCTTGAGGTCTGTATACTTTTTGTCACAGATTTCCATATGCCTAACATCACTCCAGTCCTTGATCTGCTCCTTGCACTCTCACTCAGGGTATCACTTTTGTCTAGAATAATCAGAAGGAAGTGGATCTGTTTGATCCAAATATCATATATTCGTATTTAATTTTTGTAAAATATTAAACTCTTTAGTCGCTTCAATATGTGCCTATGTTGTTCTTTAATCCTGCCTCTATTTCTTTGCTGCATTCTCAATTGCAATCATTTTGTTGAAATGTTATATCTCTTCCTTCGATTCTTTCTCTCAAACAAATCATAACCCATGATACTGGTATGCCATACATGCCTAATACATGGTCCAGATCTCAGCTGGCTTAAATTGATAGGTATTATAGTTATATGAATTTGATCTATCAGGGCGTGAGATATTTGGAGGATAGCAAGGATTGCCAATTTCTATCCTTGTCTCATCAGAGTATACAAAATATCTATATTATAATATTATTATAATTATATTAATATATTATGTATATAATGAAAGAATTAAGAAAAAAAGCATTTGCCTAAAATCCATTTGTATTGCTCAAAAGGTAAAGTTCATTCATCTCTCCTTATGATATGAGTGTAATGCTAGCTTTGACCAACTTGGTGGAAATTGATAGATATTATGGTGATTATGCATTACTTGTTCAATTGTTGAACTGGCCACCTTAATACCTAAGTCAGAGGCCAATGGTGACAAGGTTTTTTGATAACCCTCCAGACTAGACTGCAATGCCCTCTGAATAGTAAAGGGTAGTTCAAAGACTTCCTTAATGACTTCAGGATACCCACAACAATCAACACTCTCTAGAATAGCATAAAGATCATAGATATGGATAGGATCACTTGCTCTTTTCAAATAATTTCTTCAATTTAGTTGATATTTACTATAATTCCTGAGTTGCAGATCATACTTACTATTACCTTATTACAGATTTTATGAGCTGAATCAGGGTGAACTATTAGATATTCTGAGATGTCCATCCAACTTTTATCAGTAATGAGGTAGAGTGTAAGAATTGTACATCGAATCTCAAGGGGTATTTCAATTACTTCTCTTGTTCAGACTATATTGATAGGCTTAAACACCACTCAATAGTGAAAAAAGAGATATGACTTCATGGTAGGTAGACTTTGGAAAAACATATTTGAAGATTTAGATGATAATAACAACATCTCTTTACATCTTTTAGTTGCAACATGTCACTTCTACTTATCAGACTTCACATGACAGAAATATCTATTGGCCGCACTCGCAGGGCATACTTGTACCAAGGTTGTGACTAGCCACCACAACCCTTGATTGCTCACTTGCTTGCAACTCTGGGCACTCCTGCAGAGTTCCTGTCAGCTCAATACAAATTTACGGCACAATTGTTACGGGGAGGTCAAACTCTAGCATAACTAAGTGACATAGGGTAAATCTTCGATTGGAGAATCTGTCGAGGAAGACTCATCTTAATAAATAAATACGGTAAAGATTTTTACAGGGTAAAATAATATTATACTGATAAGATCTCTTCTCTATTGCTTCATGGCATCTGTAAAGCTCAGGAGGCACTTCGATATTTATATCTTACGCCTGAGTGTTCGCGGACTACTTCAAACTACTTTGTCCTTGAAGTACTATTCTGGTTTTAATATACAAACGTCCAGAATCTTATAAGTGCGAGTACTGTTTGACTTTGAAACTTCTCACACTCTTTCACAGTTACGGAATAGTATTTCTCCATTGAGATGACTGCGCTATTTGTTATACCAAACAGCAGCCTTTAACTTGGTTATCCACATAGACTATTATATTACTTTAGTCTTCTTGACTATCATTCCAGTAGTCTCTTCAGTTATGAAGTGATCAGTTTCATGCCTGGCCACCTAGTGCCAATCGCAAGTTCAGGTCTAACAGGTCAGCATTTTATGGGTTTTCGACTTATCTAGGTCTTCCTTTCTGCATGTGCTTTCCATTGATCTGCCTGCCTCCATATAGGAGTCCTATGACTAGGACCAACCAACCTACAGCTGATCTCAGAAGGGTATAAGTGGATTCGATATGTCCTTAATAGCCTCCACCACTGGAACATCCTCTTGGAGTATTTCACCAGAAATGTTCCATCACTTCCGACCCATAATCTGGAACCCTAGTGTTGATACCCATTATCTCAAAGCACCTGCGATGGAATCCTTCTGCTCCACTTCCCAGATATCACCAATGGACTCCTATCATATATCCTGCGAACAGCATATGGTTGGACAAATGGGGGCGACATATATGGTGTTATGAAGTGGGCTTCATTAATGTGACATTTTAGTTATGGGACACAACTTTCGAAATCTCGCTAATAACATGCAGGCCCTCATAAGGGGGCCAGAGAAGGGTATTTGCTTTCCTGAAAAATCGAGGGTCTGTGCGCAGTTACCCTACCGTGAAGTCTGTGTACTTATTGTCTCAGATTTCCATATGCCTAACATCAATGCAAATTTGTGGCTTACTGGAAATTTGTGACTTACTGCAACTTTGTGGCTCAAGGCAACTTTGTGCTATAAAACAATTCATTGCACTATAAGGTGCAACTTTGTAGCACAGGGCAAATTTGTAATTCAAGGTATGATAATAATATTATTGTAGTTTCATGAGATAATATTATTATATCAAGTATAATAATATAAATGCATTTTTTTAGAACTTACACTTGGGCACTCAGTATCAAACAATTTTTTCTAGCCTGGAAAGCTTCATAAATATGTAGAGTATATATTCCTCAGTTCAAAAAATATTCATGAGACTTATATACTGTAATTTGCAGCTTCCAAAGTGGAAAATATAAAAAATACCAAAATGCATTTTTCTGAACTAAAAGTATCTTGCACTTCCTGAGCATCAGTAGCACTAAATCATATCTCAATTATACTACTAATTCTTGTAGTATTTTGAATTAAAGGTCTTAAATCTTTTGCTATAAAGGTTTATTATACAAATAATATCATAAAACAGTGCTGGGAATAAAACTCCTAAAGCCTTTAAGTTACAAAATCTTGACAACAATGTATTGTCTAAACAAATAACAATCTTTTATAGCCGTAGTATAATGTTATTGAGTAAGTCTTAGGATATTGCTATACTATAAAAAGGCAAAGAATTGAAGCTCTGAGTATAAGTAATATCTCTAAAGTATGATCTTCATTAAGATAAGAGAAAGATAAGAATACAATGTAGGCTGATATCTTGAATGAGCAGGGAAGCCTATAAGGAGAATCTAGTACAAGTAGTATTAGTCAACTACAAAGATATGGTCAGCCTCCTGGCTCCAAGAATAAAAAGCCTAAAATTATCACATAGATTTATAGTTAGAGTTAGATTTTTTACATAGAAATATTTGCTATTTCATTCTGATATTTTCTATGTACTTAAAATATTCTCAAATACTCTTTCCACAAAGTAGTAGCATATCAAAGTTGGAGAAAAAACAAAACTTGATTTACTTGGAATTATGTTTTCTGGTTGCCACACTTCAAATGCATTTTTCTCATCTTGGTAAAAAAAGCCCAAGTGTAGGTTCTAAAAAAAATGAGTTCATATATAAAAGCATTATTCATAATTTATTTAATTTATCCAACCTTACATCTTATTTGATACCTGCAGTTGAGAGCATGAACATTTTCTTTTCATTTGTTAGTACTGCTTGTACTACTCATGTTTGAATTGATAACCTTATCATCCTCTTAGTTGAGTATGCAGAATTTCAAACATGCAAGTCATAGCTGCAATATTCAGATTGTGTACTTGGGAGATAAAAAGAGAGGCAATTATAGTCTGTTTGTATACTTCAATATCCATATATAATTTTACAATATCATGTTGGCCTGAAAGTATAATAGAAAGTACTGGTAGTATAATTGATTCTGGTAAGGAATATGTGAAATATGAACATAATCAGCTATGATAAATTCACAATAATAAAGTGAATCATGATGCTATATTGAACAAGAATGCTATATTGAACTCTAAGACTGTATTGAATTAGAAGGTGATGCTATGCCACAAAGTTACATTGAGCTACAAATTTACACTAAGTCACAAATTTACATTGAGCTGTAAATTTGCATTGAGCTGTCAGGTACTCTGGAGTAGTGCCCACAGTTACGAGTAGGTGAGCAACCTTAGCATGGGTAAGACACAGTACCGTATTCACTCAGACAATCCACTATCTCCATGTGGCTGCCAATGATTTGAATCTGACAAGGCCTTGGTTTTAGCCAAGCAATTGAGTGATCTTCTCAGATTCCGATAGTTTGTATTCGAGACATCAACACTAGTATGGTCTATTCTGAAAACATATTTTGGTATTTTCTATATATTCTAAATTTTTGTTCTCATTATTATCCACTGCTACCTCTGCCCACTCATTAATAGAAGTAATAGTCTTTCTTTAATCTCCAATCTTAATTCAGGAAAACCATTTGATGTCTAACATGTGATATGTACTCCAGTCTATTGTGAGCAACATTCCCACCTTTCAAAATGCCTGGCGAATCAAGTCACCCTTTCCTTAGTAAAAGTGGTAGAATGAATCATCTACACAGTAGGTAGTCATTATATAGTAATTGCTAATTGTCCACTTTTCAAAGTTTTCTGCCAACTGCAACTCAAAGGTCTTTTTGTCTGTAAACTCCCATATTATCTCCTTCATAGGCTTGTTAACTGCAGTGTTTAGAGGTTGAACTAATCCAGTAGAGCCTCCCAGTATTAGTGATAGTGTAATATTATTTTGGTAAAGCAGGTCGAGAATAGCCAGGGTTTTATGGAATCCTAAGAGATCTAAAGCGAAGAGTGTAGGACAACTATCAAGTACAAGTATTAGGTAATCTATGATGTATCGATGAAAGATGGTGTTATTCATATATACTATAGGATTGAATTCTTCAAGCATATCATTGTCATATCTTATTGTTACGTTCCCTAATCTGGGTCAGTTCTCAGCAACAGGTAGACGATACTTCTCTTATTCTTTCTTGCCGATAGCTCTTTAGCTTGTGCCTACAATAAGGTGGGAGAGACCCTCGGGTCTCTGATCCTTATTGCCTATCATACTCTTTCTGCAACTCAACTCTGGTAGTATAGTCCTGGTCTCGTAGGTATGTATTTGTAAAAAGTGTAAAGGTTTTCTATTCGTAAAAGGATAAAGTAATAAGTAAAAAAATAACTTGGAATGAAGCGTGAAGAGCCTATCCCCGCAGCCTTTTCTTTTTTTTTTTTCCTTTTTTTTCTCTTTGTTTCTTATTTTTTATCATCATGTATTCATTGTTTATAGTACAAGAACTTGCATGCAGCGCTAGCTATGGCATAAACAAAACCGCAATCTCAAAAACCGCAAGCACAAAGGAAAAACTTGCACCAAAATATAAAATCCTCCTAGTAGTGTCCGATAGCCGACACAAAATCCCAAGAAACTTATGCAAAAAAATACAAAAATCATAGCGAAAAATAAAGTCCACAATCAAAGAAAGATAAAAACAAAAGCTCTCTTTTGGCAGATCAAGGTAGGTGGTGGGCGTCACTCTTTAGGGCCTGAAACCATGGATTGGGAGCTTTGTGCTTCGTAGGGAGAGTCCAGGTGAGGGGTTCCAGCAAGCAGGTAGCATGCTGGAGGGAAAGCCTATGACAGTTACATTAAGGTACCTTGCCAGGGAATGGAGGATGTTTGTTGTCAGTCCATAGTGGACTGTCCCTACCAATGTCCATGAGCCCCGGGAGGTGGCACTCACAAGGCTCCTTGTGAGACTCACGGTATAGGATGGCATGAGCGATAGGATGGTATGAGCGCCTATCTCCACGCCCTTTATTTTCTTCTTTTTTTTTTTTTTTCTTTTTCTTTTTATTATCATGTATTCATTGTTTACAGTACAAGAACTTGCCTACAGTACTAGCTATGGCATAAGCAAAACCTCAATCTCAAAAATTGCAATGACAAAGGAAAAACTTGCACCAAAATATAAAATCCTCCTAATGGTGTCCGATAGCCAACAAGAAATCCCAAGGAACTAAAGCAACAAAATACAAGAATAATAACGAAAAATAAAGTCAACAACTAAAGAAAGATAAAAAGAATAGCTCTCTTCGGGCGGATCAAAGAAGGTGGTGGGTGTCAAGCCTCAGGGCCTGAAACCATGGATCGGGAGCTCCGTGCCTCGAGGAGAGAGTCAAGGTGGGGGGTCCTAGTACGCAGCTGGCATGCCGGTGAGAAAGCCTGTGGCAGTCACGTTGAGGTACCTTGCCAGGGAGTGGAGGGCATTTGTGTTGGTCCATAGTAGGCTGTTCTTGCCAATGTCCATGAGCCCCCAGAGGTGGCGCTTATGAGACTCCTTGCGAGACTCGCAGTGAAGGATGGCGTGAGCAAAGTACTCCTTGTCCTCCGCATAATAGGGGCAGAGGTGAGAGGAGTTGTCAGTGAACCAGGAGGAGTGGGCAGTGAGGTAACTCTTGCCCGAGCACATCTGGTGTATTGTGCCCGCAATAAACCTCCACAGGCCCATAAAGGGGTGGGGAGAGAGGGTCGTGGTGTACTGGTAACTGGGTGGGGGGGGGAATTGAGTGGCCCAATCCTCAGCAAGTGCAACTCTCACTCATTTCTTGATTAACCGGTAGGACGCGACCCCCTCTCCGAAGGGGGAGTTGGTCAGGAGGAAGGAGGTTGGATGAGGCCAGTGGGGCGGGACCTGAGATGTCAATAAATGGGAGAGTGGGGTGTGCAATGGTATCTAGCGGAAGGTGCTTCCTTATAGGAGGGCAGGGGGGGGGGTTTTCCCAAGGAGAAGAGCGTAGATGGAGATCAGGCCCCTTATGAAGTGACGGTCGTCCTCCAGGGTGCGGAAAGGGGAGCACGTGGGAAAGGATGGGTGGAGCCTTCCAGTCACCATGTTGGTCTAGGAGGAGAGGCACACCAGTCAGATAGCAGCCAGTTATTGGCAGAGGAGGACTAATAGCGAGAGGGGGGAGAGAGCTGATTCACATGCCAGAATGTCGACTGGGGTTGAAGAAGAGCAGTTTGTCACCTACCTGTGGACAGTTCTCCAAAAGATGGACATCCGGTCCAGAACGGTGAGGCTTGGTAAGAAGAGGTCCACCCCAGGGGAGAGGATCGGGGAGATTAGGAAGGATGCCAGACAATGGCAGAGGAAAGAAAGGAAACCCTTACCAGGGCTGGCCTATCTCCTTGGCCTTCTTTTTTTCTTTCTCTTTTTTTCTTTTTTTATTATCAATTTTATTCTGTGTTTAAGGTACACTGTCCGGATGCAGCGCTAGCTATGGCAGACACATAAACCTCCCCCCCTATGCCAGCCCGGAACAGCCAGAAGAAAAACCATCAACAAACCCGAACAGAAAGGCACACGGGCAGACAGGACCGAAACTCCTAGGACATGGCACCCCCGCAGCTGAACCCCACGCAGTTGAAAAAGCTCCCCCATCCTGCAACTTGTAGTATATACAAACGGTAAAGACTTTAAAAGAAAGCCACTGAAGCCCATCAAAACAAAAGAAACCCCACTTCCCGACAGTGGTCTGACCCCATAGTAAGGGCCGCCCTAAACAGCCTTAACCCAGGCGGACAGTGTCACCTATGACATAAAACATCCTCGGCTGAGGGACATACCTGACAAAGTGGAAGGGGGACCAAAGAGAGAAAATCCCATCCTGTGAAAACAAATCCTGTGGTAGGGCACAGTGACTAGTCCAATCCAGACTGGAAAGCCCGGTGGAGATGTACGAAGGGCGTCGAGGTACGGCAGTGTAGCAGTAGGGTGCAAGCCGATCCAACCATCAGGTCAGGTTCGAAACCAAGCGCGACCATGTCAACTATGATAATCGTGTTCGTGTCTTGCTAGGCGGTCCCTAGGGGCGGGAGGGTAGCGATCTTACCACATCTCTCATGTAGTTCCTGGATCTGAGAGAGATAGCATCACTTGGTAGATGAGATACTACCGCATAAGCCAATCGTGGGTAGGGGCGAGATCCACCCGAGGGCCTGCCGAAGAGTTCTCGCATACCGCCAACCGTGTTGCTAGCCATCTGAAGGATAAGAAGCGAACAGTCGCTGACTGTGTAAAGGGGCCTCACAAAGTAAGGACAGGGGTGGGAACGGGTAGCGCAAAAGGCATACTGGAAGCTAGAGGAATGAAAGCCTCAATGCGTAAAAAAGTGAGAGAGGGCAGTAGGAGGAGGTGGATAGCCATCACTCCTAGGCTGAAGCCACCAGGGGAGGAGAGGAGGGTGGTGGGTAGTTCGCGAGATCCCAAGCGTTAAGGTCTGATTTCAAGCGCAAGGAAAATAGAGGAGACAGCGGATGCCCTATCTCCACGGCCTTTTTTTACTTTTTTTTTTTAAATTTTTTTTTTATCATCATGTATTCATTGTTTACAGTACAAGAACTTGCATGCAGCGCTACCTATGGCATAAACAAAACCTTAATCTCAAAGTTGCAAGCACAAAGGAAAAACTCGCACCAAAATATAAAATCCTGTTAGTAGTGTCCGAGAGCCGACACAAAATCCCAAGGAACTAAAGTAGCAAGGTACAAAAATCATAGCGAAAAATGAATAAATCCAACTATCAAAACAGAACCAACTGCACTCATCGGGCAGATCAAAGCAGCAGGTGAGCGCTGTGCTACTGGACCGGAAACAATGAATCGAGAGTTCTACGCTGCGGAGAGCGGGTTCAGGCGCATGGTCCCAGCACGTGGGCGGCATGCCAGAGGGAAAGCCTGTGGCAGTTAGGTTGAAAGACCTCACCAGGAAGTAGAGGGTGTCTGTGCAGGTCCAAATTGGGCTATCACTGCCGACGTCTGTGAGTCCCCCAAGGTAGCACTCACTGGGTTCCTAGCGAGACTCGCAGTATAAGATGGCATTAGCGAAATCCTCCACATCCTCCTCGCAGTCGGGGCAGAGGGGGGAGAGGTCGTCAGTGAACCAGGAGGGGTGGGCAGCGAGGTAGCTCTTGCCCGAGCGCATCTGATAGTTCCCGCCCACTACAAACCTTCTCAGACCCAAGAAAGGGTCGAGGGAGAGGGAAGCGGTGTAGTGGTAGTAGAGTGGGGGCGGGAACTGGATGGCCCAGTCTCTGATGAGTACAGCTCTCAGTCGTACCTTGATTGACTAGTAGGACAGAATCCCCACTCGGAGGGGAAGTTGGTCAAGAGAAAGAAGGTTGGGTGAGGCTACCGGAATGGGGCCCGAGACATCAATGAATGGGAGAGTGTGGTGTGCGATCATGTCTAGCGGCAGGGGTTTCCTAATAGGCGAGTAGGGGGGGGGGGTTCGCCAGAGGAGAGGGGTGTAGACAGACATCAGGCCCCTGGCGAAATGACGGTGGTCCTCCAGGGCCGGAAAGGGGGAGGAAGTGGGGAAGGACTGGTGGAGCCTAGCAGTCGCCAGGTTGGCCTCGGGGGGGAGGCACACTAGTTGCATAGTCGCCAACAATTGTCAGTAGAGTACCAGTAGGATGAAGGGAGGGAGAGCCGATTGACATGCCAAGATGCCAACCCAAGTTAAAGAAAAGCAGTTTGTCACCCACCTTTAGACAGATTTCCAAAAGATGGACATCCTGTCTAGAAAGGTGAGACATGGGGAGAAGAGCTACGCTCTATAGAGAGGGATCGAAGAGATGAGGGAGGATGCCAGGCGATGGCAGAGGAAGGGGGTGAGACCCTTACCGGGCCTTACGAGTCTCTGGATCATTGCGAAGGCCCCTTGGGCCAAGCCGAGTTGTCTTGTGAAATGTATGGTGGTGCCTCTGATGCAGGAGGTGCACGAGTGCTTGAACCGGTACCCAAGCAAGCGTATCACTTTGGAGGGACGAAAGAGGTGACTATCTATTAAGACCAGGATCGCAGGGGAAGGCACTTTCTATGCAGGGGTCACACAGTGCATAAACTCTGTCTTTGAGATCTAGAAGGCCACCCCCAGCATACCAGCCTTCGCCTGGAGAATGCCAGTGATTCCTTGCAACCTCTGGACATTCCCGCGATACGAACGGGAGGCGACCATGACTATGAAGTGGGCTACGTAGAAGAGGATGAGGCCCCGAGGGACAGAGAAGTGAAGGGAAGATACGTAGATGACGAACAGGAGGGGGAAGATTGGAGAGTCTTGGGGAGTGCCAACTGAGACCAAGGAGAAGACCTGGGGGGCCCCCTGGAAGACCAGGTGGTAGGAGCACCCGTCGAGGAAGGACCTTATCCACGAGACCATACATGGGTTGACTGCCCTGGTGGCAAGCCTGTCACAAAGTAAGGTGGCTGAGACGTTGTCAAAACCGCCCTTGATGTCGACAAAGAAGGTCAAGACCTTGAGCTTGGGGTGTATAAATAGCTAAACCTGGCAGGAAAGGGTTGCTGCTGCATCAAAGGTGCTCAGACCTGGGAGGGATCCAGTTTGGTGGGAGGACAGGAGCCGTAGGAAGCGGCCGAGGGCAGAGAGACGGGTTGCCATGACCCTCTCAAGAATCTTAGAACAGTTTCCGGGAGGACGATGATACGGAAAGAGGCTGGCATGTCATAAGAATGTTTCCCTGATTTATCCAACACAATGTCATTGGCCTTCTTCAGGGAGGGGGAATGGTGTCCATACCAAACAAGGGGGCCGAGGATGGACATCAGGATATTGGGGTTCAAAGAGTGGGCTCTCTTCCATACAGAGTATGGAATCTAGTCCGGTCCAGGGGCCGAGGATGAGGAAGAGTTTCGGAGGGCAACTGTTATCTCCTCCGCTGATAGCGGTGGAACATCCCTGAACTCCCTTAGAATGGCTGGAGAGTTTGAGGACGGCTTCACAGGGAAGAAGTACGAACGAAGGGCATTGTTTATGTCCGTGGGGTTGTCAGCCCTGAGTATCAGTGGGAACCTGTCTGAGGGTCTGCCAAAGGCATAGCGCTTCATAGTCCAGAGCATGTGTGGGGTGGCTGTTTTCAAGCAGTTGTTCTAATACTCGGTCTTGGCCTTTTTTCTGGCCTTGAAGTATAGAAGCTGTGCATCCTTACACTGCTGCTTGGATGAGGAGAGGGGGTCCCGTCGTGCCGACCGGTCCGTTCAATAAAAGGCAGATCTCTGTGTCGTAAGGTTAGGAGTCCACCAGGGTTTGGACCAATGAGAGGGCCTTTTGTCCAGGGTGTGGAGCTTGAGGACGGCTCTCAGTCTGCCAAGGGCTGTGTCAAACCAGGCGGAGAACATATGGGGGGTCGAATCTCATGGGTTTGAACTCTTCCTTAAGAGAACGCCAGTCTGGTATTGTCCATGCGGGGGCAGGGGGGGGATGGGCGAGCCAGAGGCTCTGACAGGGTTATAAGGATCGGGACGCGGTCAGATCCTGGTAGGGGGAGCAGCATGTTTTACAATCAGAAGTTGGAGGACAGGAAGGCATTGGCAAAGGCTAGGTCTATTACTGAAGGGCATAACTCGGGACCGAAGAGGAAGTAGGTAAGAGTACCAGGGGTATTCAAAAGGCAAAAACCCTCTTCTGCAGCCTTGCCAAAGAAAGGGGTAGAGGCACCAGGGTCCAAAGTCGAAAAATGGTGACCGGGGTCCGCCGAGGAGTGATGGATGTTAAAATCTCCAAAGACCAGCATCGGTGTGGCAGTGGGATGGAATGCAATCTCAGGAGGGATGGTTCGATGAAAGGGGGAGCGGTCCCATATGCTATAGAGGTTCGCAACCCGGAACTTGGTAATGAAGAAATCAAAGAAACCAACAGTTGAGTAGAAGTCAACCGCCATCTTGTTGCTTGCCTCTAAAAAGACCAGGAGGACTGAAAACTGCTGAGTGGTAGAAAGGTGAAGGTAGCAGGCCACGCTAGGCTTGCCGCCATTGGGGTAGGAGGGCAAAAAGTCTATGAATCCGGCGAGCAACAGAGGTCTATTTCTGTGCAGGGGGGGTCTTGAAGGGCAACAAGAGTAGGGGGGAAATCCAATAGAGAAAAAGAATTAAAAAGGGAAAGCAACACATCCCAGCTTCCCAAGCTGTTGCATTGTAGAATGGATATTGGGTTATGAGTGTCCGCCGCCAGCACGGAACTTCCAGGCGAGGTGTGACCAACCATTACACGCCTTCCGGCATCTCAGGTTGGGGGAAAGGAGTGGGAGATTCCTGCCATAGGGGATTCAGCAGGGCAGCTCCTTGCAGTTCAGTGTTTGGAATGGAGAGACGTACTAGGGGGGAATCACCATACCTAGGGTGGGGTGTTTCAGGATCGAAGGGGGGTAGGAGGGGTCGTGCACGAGTTGAAGAGCCCTCACCCGGGTCTTTCCTCGTGTTCATAGCTTTTTCATTCGGGAGAACAGAGGACTACCTGCAGAGAGGAGGAGGGAAAGGTCACGACGGGCTTTCTCTAGCGAAAGCAGGGTACTGGCCCTTGCAGACCGCACACATGGGGGAGGAGGTTGGGCAGCAGTCGACCACTACTCTGAGGTTGCCACCCCTAGGGCATGTGGGGTTCTGGCATCTGTGCGCCTGCTTTCTGTGGGAGAGGGCGCAGATTGGACAGACTGGGTGGTCAATCTTGCATCTAGCCGAATGGTGTCCATATTCCCAGTGGTTACAGCATGGATTGAGGCTGTTAGCCAAGTATGCTCTCTCGATCTTACATCGTGAGGAGAAACGGTAAGCATTGCCTAACATTGTGGCCTCATTTTTGGTTGCAATTGTCACAACCACAGCGGTGGCTTTTTTAAGGATTCTGAAGTCGCGATCGGGATTGACGTAGCGGGCTGAGAGGACCTGAACATTCTTGATGTTCAAGATGGTATCGCTGAGGGACTGTAGGAGGTCTTCATCGTCCTCTGAGAGGTATGCGATTAGGAGAGAGTGTATTCCGAGCTGGACCTCATTAGGGGCAAGGCGGAAAGGGAGCCACAGAGCATTTCCGGTCGGAAAGGACTGATTCAACTTGGCTGTGAGCACATTGTAGTAGGGGGCGTATGCGGTAGAGGAGACATATCGGGAGAGGGCAAGAAGGGTGACTGCGCCTCTTTTGTTGACCCAGGCAGAGAAGGATTGAGGTAGGGTGTAGCCTGCTTCTCGAAGAACGGAGGGAGCAATGTCCGGGAAGGAGGCAGCTCAGCGATAAGACTGGGAGTGCCGAAAGGAAGAGGACCTAGGGGCGAAGAATCGTCTCTCAGTGACTGGGAGGCTTCTCGCCCCTGTTGAGGGGACCGAAGGGGCCAGCCCAGATGCTACCAGGGCAGCCATGGGAGCATTATTTGCTTTGTTCGCTTCCCTTTTCTTCTTCTGTCCAGTGGAAGTAGCCTGAGTATAGGAGGAGGCGCTGGCCTGAGCAGACGGACGCGGGACAGGGTGGAACTCTGAGAGGGAGAGGTACTTCCCTTCCCTGTATGTCTGAGCCTCCCAGGAGCGAGGGAATTTTGCCGCATATGCGGCTGGGTTGCTGTACCATTTCTGGTCTTTCGTACAGTCGCAAAGGATGTCTGTGTCCCCACCACGGTAATAGAGAGGGGTTAGCTCATCGGCGAGGGTGGCGGTGGAGGGGTCGTGGCCCTCTCTTTACCCTATCGGGGGGGAGCCGCCCGAGCCGTGTTAATGGCCAGTGGTGCAGGGGTAGGGTGTTGGGGTGGGGGCTGTTGGTGGCGTATTGGTTGGAGTAGAGGTGTGGTCAGCTGGGATGCTAGGTCTCTAACCAACAGCTGCAGAGTGGAGAGCGACACTGCGGTGGTGTAGTTCTGGGTGGGGGAAGCAGTAGAGTATTGGGGTTTCTCCCGACAGGAGTAGAGTTCATCGACTTGTCGTGAAAGGCTAGCAATTTCAAGCGCCCGTTCGTCGATTTGAGTGGAGATAGACCTTTATGCCAGAAGGGAGGTGCAAAGCAGGGGGAGGATGACAGCCTCCCCGTGGGAGAGGTCATCAAACTCTATAGAGCTGATGGGAGGGAAAGGTTGGGTGGATATTCCTGCATCCGTTGAGGCCCTTTCAAGGAGCTCCAGGAGGAGGGGGAAGTGAGGGCAGACTCCCAATACAGAGGAGTGTTCGGAGGGGGGAAGGCGAACTGAAACCATTCCTGCCATGACAGGGAGGCCTCAGCTTGAGGGTCTTTAGGATAGCAAGGACGTATGGGTACACCGGATGCTGATGGTGTTGAAGACAAGGTAGAAATGAAGGTGGGAGAGAATAGCGGAAGTGGAGCAGGGCCTATCTCCTCGGCATTGTTTTTCTTTCTTCTTTTTTGATCAACATGTATTCGTTGTTATTTAGAGTGCAAGAACTTGCATGCAGCGCTAGCGATGGCATAAACAATCCCCATTCCTCCTTCCGCCCGGCCCAACCATATCCCCAGAACCCTCTGGTATGGGCCAAAGGACACATCTTGTCCCCAAAAAAACCCATCCCTGCCTCGCAAGCGATTTCCGAGAATAGGGGAAGCCTAACTAAAAACAAGCAGGGAAACATGAGAAGGTAACCGCCCGGAACATCAAGAAGACAAAATATAAGAAAACAAGCACTGTAGATCCTACAACAACCGGAACCAGATATACGAGCGGGCAGCAGAAAACTGTAGAAGTCATCCCAGGACCCGACGAAACTGAGAGAAGGGGCCGCCTGTTGGGGGCGGAGAAAGAGGATAGAGCAGTAGAGTGCTAGACGAGAAAGAGAGCAGCAGTAGGGTGCAAGCTGATCCAACCACCAGAACAGGGTGGAAACCGAATGCGACAGTGTCAACTTTCGGTAATCGTGTTCACGTCTGACTAGGCCGTCCCCAGTGGCGCAAGGCAAGCGTTTTACCGTGTCTCTTATGTAGTCCCTTGTTCTCAGAGAGATAGCATCACTTAGTGGATGGGATACCACCACTTAAGCCTACTATGGAGAGGGGTGAGATCGACCCGTGGGCCTGTTGAGGAGCTGTCGTGTACCCCAAACCATGTTCCCAGCCATCTGAAGCATGGGAAACAAGCGGTCGCTAACTATATGGAGGGGCCTCACTAAGTGAGGAAGGGGGCGAGAACAGCCAATGCGAAAGGCATACCGGCACTCAGAGGAAGGAAAGCCCTGACGTCTTGAAGAAGCGGAAGAGAGCAGTGAGGGGAGGAGGGAAGTGGCCATCACTCCTAGGCCAAGGCCATCGTGGGAGGAGAGGGGGGATGGATGGTTCATGAACTCTAAGCGTTGAGGGTTCATTTCGAGTGCGTGGAAAATAGAGGAGACAGAGGATGGCCTATCTCGTCAGCCTTTTGCATTCTTGCTTTTTTTTTTTTTTTTTTCTTTTTTTTTTTT